>PVKS010039548.1:0-17218 GCA_004027875.1 Aplodontia rufa | reverse complement strand
TTTTTTCTTTTCCTTTTTAAACATAGAGGGTGAAGATGAGAGAAAGAGAATCAATTTTATTTGTTTTTCCATCTGGCTTTTGTTACTCCAACACTTGGTTGCGTATGTAATGCTGGGGTATGAATGGAGGTCCTTACGTATGCCAGGCAAGCACTCCAACCACTGAGCCACCACTCCAGCCCTTATTTCCGTTTTTTTGAAGGGAGAAATTAAGTCATTTTCCCAGAGTCACATAATTGGTAGGTGTGTCAAAATTTAGTCTCAGGCAGTCTGACTACAAAGAAGGTATATTATTCTCTGTACCTGCTGCCTTGTACACTGTTCTACCATACTGTCAAAGTCAGGCTTCAGTGGGCAAAGTGAGACCAGTGCTAACAGCCATTCTTAGATTGTCTGTGGGTGTCTCCTTGGGTTCTGTAAAGCCCACTGTCTCCCCATCCATGACCTAATTCATTCCTCAGTGAGAGGCTGGTGGAGAGAGCTGGAAACATCGCCTTACCAGTTAGGTCTGACACTATAGGAACTTCATCTTCTACAAAGGATACCAGGCAACTGAGATTCAGTCCCTGACTTCAAGGAGGTCCATAGCCTAGGTAGCTAAAGAAAAGCCTTTCCTGCTGATTTTCTAGAAAATATTTCTTTGCTATCCTAAATACAAACTAACATGTAGGGATTTCTTTGTCCTGGTGCATCTTGGTTTTAGCTGGGACCTAATGTCAAGCTCAGACTGGAAAATAAGACTGAAAATGATCTCTTGCATCTTTGTTGTAAGCTTTTTTTTTTTTTTTTCTCCTGAATTTCTTTCTCATATAGAGTTTAGTCACTAACAGGCTGGAGTTGGGTTATGGAACTGAGCAAGAATATTTTCCCCAAGCTGTTCACATTTTTGGAGAGTGTTGTGGGGCAGATGATAGAAGATTCTTCAGACAGCTTTCACATTGAATGCTTTCATCTTCCCAACAGTGAGCAAAAGAGACGTCTGAAAGCTGAGAAGAAAGTGGCAGAGAAGGAGGCCAAGCAGAAAGAGCTCAGCCAAGACACTGCTGGTGTCAGTGAAAATGATGTGGGTGCTGAGGAGGAGAACCTGGACCCAAATGTGAGTTCCCTGTGCTGCTGGTACCTGGACACAGGAAAGCTTCGGATACTCATGGCAGATTCTTTGAGCCCAGGCAGTAGGAGTGACTTAAGATAAATAAGAACTAGACTAGGCGTTGGCCCCGGGGTCATTGCCAGTGGGTAAAGAGAACTTGCCATTCCATTTGGCCAAAGCACAAGCTCTGAGTTTTTTGTCAGCTCCCAACAGGCAATTGGGAAAGTCCAGTACTCCTGAGTGACTAACTGATCTTCCTTAGAACTAGCTAGGCCTTATAGCAACACCAGAGAAAGTGTCTCCCCAAAGGTGGATTAGTTCCTTTTACTTAGCAGAATGTGTTTCACTGATCAGATCCACCTGTCACTCCCTCACGTCATCCTTCTCTCTCTGATTATGTAATTTGTTTACGTTTATCTAATGCTGCTTTCTCATTACAACAGCAGAAATAAGGAGTTGTATCTAGACCCCTGCTCTAGAATGTTCCTTATTTTCATCCTGTAAGACCCAGGGCCTGCCTCAGAGAAAGAAAAATCTTAACATGTAACCAGGGATAGGAGAATATGAATAAGTGATTTGCTGTGCAAACGCAGTCCACAAATGGAACCAACGCCACATGTACCCATTACATTTTTATATTTTAAGTAGAAATCCAGTTTTTCTTTTCTGTTTTGGAATTCTGGCCTTCTTTACCAGCTATAGATCTGGCCGGTCTACACGTTTTAGATAGATGAATATGTATTCTATAGTCTACATTCAATCCTATGATTTCAAGGATACAGAGGGCTTGGTTAAAGAGAACCTCAATGTTTTGGGGCTCTTCTGAGACAGAATAATCCTGCTAGAAGGGCCACTGGTCTGGTTAGGTTCAATTTCTCTCTGGGTCTGGATTTTTTTGTTTTGTTTTCTTTAACAGCAATACTTCAGGATCCGCAGTCAAACAATCCAACAGCTGAAGGACCATGGGGAGGACCCCTACCCACATAAGTTCCATGTAGACATAGCACTCGCTGACTTCATCCAGAAATATAGTCATCTGCAGCCTGGGGATCACTTGACCGACATCACTGTAAAGGTGGCAGGTAGGAAGATTTCTTGGCAGTTCATTGAGCTCCCACAATAGGCAGACCCCTTCAGTAACAGAAAGGATGTTTTGAGTTAGTCTTGCTCTGGAGTAGGCTGTGTTGGAACCTGTTGATCTAGGATAACACCATTATATCTGCTCATAAATAGAAGTAGAGCATCGCTGAAGCATGGGTCACGTTCCAGATCATGTGATACTACCCAGGAAGGGGCATTCTCTGAGGGGAACTCCTGGCCTGATGCCACTGCTAATTCATAGTTCTTCATAAGGACTTCCTTCATTAGTGGGAAACCTTGGGTCCAGGCTCCTAAGATTTCCACTCTTTATTCTGAGGATGATTTGCACTGAGACTGTATTTCTAGGGCATTGTTATTTTGGGGTTATACTATCTTACATGGGGTATTTTACTTAATTTAAAAATTAGTCTGGGGGGCTGGAGCAGTGGTTCAGTAGTAGAGCACTTGCCTGGCATGCACAATGACCTAGGTTCAAACCTCAGCACCACATAGACAACTAAGTGTCAGAAAAACTAAAACCAGATTTAAAAAAATAAATAAAATTCTCAAAAAAAAATTAAAAAAGAAAAGAAATCAGGCAGTGATATGACTCAGTGATTAAACACCCCTGGATTCCATCCCTGGTACAAAAATAAAAATCCCCCCCCCCCGAATTGATGATTAAATCAGAAGGAAATAGGCAAAGTATGAAGAAAAGATAAAATGGACTTGAGAGAAAAATGACAGTTACTAAAAAGGATCAAAGATCCACCAAACGGAAAAAAACAAAAGAAATCCAAAGCAAGGTAGAAAACACAAAAATTTCCTAATGTGAATCAGACTTACTTAAAAGCACATCCCTGAAGATACTGAACAAGAATGACTAACGTCAAGAAATGTTTTAGTAAAATTACTAGGTTTTAAGTAAAAAATTAAAACAAACAAACAAACTTTGGGGGCATTTAGGTGTTAGCAGGGGTTCTTCTTGAGTGGTAGGACCATGAGAAAACTTTTTTCTTCTTTGAATGTTCTGTGTTTTCTACAGTTACTAGTTTTACTATTATTTGGTGAGGGGGGTGGCTAGGAAAAGACATGATGTGAAATTTATTTATTTATTTATTTATTTATTTATTTATTTGGTACCAGGGGTTAAACCCAGGGCACTTCACCACTGAACCATATCCCCAGCCTGTTTTTTTTGTTTTTTTTTTGTTTTTTAATGTTGAGACAGGGTCTCACCAAGTTGCTTAGGGCCTCGCTGAGTTGCTGAGGCTGGCCTTGAACTTAGTATCCTGCCTTTAGCCTCCCGAGCTGCTGGGATTACAGGCATGCACCACCATGCCCAGCTCTAAAATGATCCCCCCACCCCAGGGGCAAGGATCGAACGAACGCATGCTAGGCAAACGTTCTGCCACTGAGCTAAATACCCAACCCCTTTTTTTTTGTAATTAAAAAAATTTTTTTTCTAAGAGAGAAGGACAGTAAGAGAAGGAGAGACAGAAGGAATCAATTTCTATTGAGTTTTTCACATAGCTTTCGTTGTTCTAACACTTAGTTGTATGCATGGGTGCTGGGGTTTGAACCCGTGTACTTGCGCATGCCAGGCAAGCACCGTAACTGCTGAGCCACCTCTCCAGCCCCTGAAATGATTTTTTACATGAGTTTTACATTTTAATTCTTTGTGTTACTTTGTTTCTTAGGTTTTCTAACTCTAATTTGTGTTCTTGTCATTTTCTTAATGTCTTTTAACTCATTGTGAAATAGTTAAGAATTTTTTTGTTTTTCTTTGCAGGTCTTGAGTGCTTTTATTTTGTCTGTAAGGATATTATATATCCCTGTTCTTATTCAGATTATCCCCCTGCACCCCCCTCCCTACCCCATACTGAAAACATTGAACCCAGGGCCTTACACATGCTAGGCAACCACTCTACCACTGAACTACATCCCAACTCCTCCTGATTTATTTTGAGACAGGGTCTTGCCAAATTGCTTAGGGCCTTACTAAGTTTCTGAGGGTGGTCTTGAACTTTCAGTCCTCCTGCCTCAGCCTCCCGAGTTGCTCAGATTATAGGTGGGCGCCACATGCCTGGCTCGACTTCCTCTTTTCCTTTCTCTATTTTGCTTGTCCTGTTCAATTTTGTAGGGTGTCTTCTTCGGAAAGAACCTTACTGTAATTTAGAAAGTCTCTGTGAACTACACTGCTCCATCTCCTTAAGGGTGCTTTTAGTGTAGCCTTACCTTTATGGAAATGGACACGGCCTCTCCCAGTTTCAGCTGCTGTGTTTACTTTCTCTAGTGAAATTTTTAGCTCTTTGACGGGTCCTCCAGTTCTCCTATCCATCAGATGCCTCATGCTCCCCCACTGCTTTATCCCCATGTGTAGGTTTTAGGGCTTTTTGGTGCTTTGTTCCACCTTTCACTTGTATTGGGGGGTTCTTGGAATTGTCTTCCAGCACAATTTTATCTATGGAATTTTAGTTTTGTCTGTCTGGTTTTGCTTTGTATTTTTAATGTTCAGTTCAGGAAGATCCAAAAATCTGTGCTGCCCTCAGCCCTGCCATCTCCAGGAACTCAGTAAACATCTTTAAAGCCATACATTGCTAGGTGTGGTGCCCCACACCTATAACCCCAATGACTTGGGAGGCTGAGGCTGGAATATCACAGGTTTGAGGCCAGCCTGGGCAAAAATCTGTCTCAAAATTAAAACATAAAAAGGCTGGGAATGTAGTATGGTGGTAGATTATTCAATTCCCAGTACTGCAAAAACAAAGAAACAAAAAAACCTTATTTCCCTGCACATCTTTGGTTCCAATGGAAATCATTGGGATGAAGAGAAAGGAAGGTCCTAGACCTCAAGTCACAATCAGATTGTTCTGCTTTATGTTGCAGAGGGAACTTTTTTGGTACTGATACCATAAAATGGTTTCTGGTCCACTGGTCGGTATATTTTTGATGTTCTTTTTCTAGGTAGGATCCATGCCAAAAGAGCTTCTGGGGGAAAGCTCATCTTCTATGACCTTCGAGGAGAGGGGGTCAAGTTGCAGATCATGGCCAATTCCAGGTACATAGAAGTATCCAGTTATTCTGTGCTGACCTAGAGCAGCCACAGTTGGACAGTAGCTGATGTCATCTTATGTCTTCCCATTGGCGTTTAAAATTAGGGTAAGAAGAAAGGGCATGGTTAGGTAAGGTTAAGAAGAAGATCAAAAGGCCATCTGCTCTCCTGGAAAGTAATGACTGCTCTCAAGCTGCATGACAATTAAAATAGAAGGTAATCAGAAAAAAAAAAAAGGAAGGAAGAAAAAGCAAAAGGCTGTCTTAGCAGTTCACCCTGAATCTGAGATTCTTCGTGGGCTCATTAACTGAGTACTAATTAATAGTTGAGTTAGGGTTCCATAGTAAATCACCCAGTGGCCAGCATTCATTTGAACTAATATATAATGAATTACATTGCCTTTCACTCAGGAATTATAAATCAGAGGAGGAATTTACTCTTATCAATAACAAACTGCGCCGGGGAGACATAATTGGAGTTCAGGGAAATCCTGGGAAAACCAAAAAGGGTGAGCTGAGTGTCATTCCCTATGAGATCACACTGCTGTCTCCCTGCTTGCATATGCTGCCTCATCTTCACTATGGCCTCAAAGACAAGGTGAGCTCCCACACCCTGCTGGCTGTAGCACAGAGGTGCGTTCCATTAGTTCTATCATACCACTGATCAAACCAGTGATTTCTAACTGCCCTTTTGGTTTAGGAAACAAGGTATCGTCAGAGATACTTGGACTTGATCCTGAATGACTCTGTGAGGAATAAATTTATCATCCGTTCTCAGATCATCACATATATAAGAAGTTTCTTGGATGCTCAGGGATTCCTAGAGGTAATGGAGGGTGAAGGTTCCTTACCTGTCATCATGAGTTGCCCTGCTATGTGTGTCTCTTACTCTCCCTTCCCATTTCCAAGTCATTTCCTGGGTCATTATCCTTCATGTCTGAAGAGAGGATGCCCTTTTTTTCATCAATGTCTTTGTTCTGTCTTCTTTAGCATGCTGATTAGGAGGGCAGGACCTGACTTACAAAATAATGAGCCAGGTATAGGGCCATCCACATGCCAATGATGTCCTGTTCAATACATTATCAAGTCATTTTGGGCATTGTAGCATTAAAAATTTTTTTTTAATTGTATGAAAAAGGGAAGTGTGGGGCTAGCGAGGTGGCTTGGTGGTAGAGCGCTTGCCTAGCATGTGTGAGGACCTGGATCCAAACCCCAGCACCACATACACTTTTTTTCTTTCTTTCTTTTTTTTTTAAAGAGAGGGACAGTGAGAGAGAGAGAGAATCAATTTTATTTATCTTTTCATTTGGCTTTCATTGCTGTGATACTTCTTTACATACGTGGTACTGGGGTTTGAACCCGCGTCCTCTTGCGTGGCAGGCAAGTGCAGTAACTGCTGAGCTCCAGCCCCCACTTTTTTCTTTTCTTTTTTTTTTTTTTTTTAATTTAAGAGAAAGAATCAATTCTATTTATTTTTCCGTCTGATCTGTCTCTGACACTTAGTTGTGTATATGGTGCTGGGGTTTGAACCCAGGTTCTCACGCATGCAGGCTAGCACTCCAACCACTGAGCCACCACCACTCCAGCCCCCAAAACATCCCCCCGCCTTTTTTTTTTAAAGAGAGAGACAGAATTAATGGATCAATTTTATTTAGTTTTTCTTGTGGCTTTCATTGTTCTGACACCTCGTTGTATTCATGGTGCTAGGGTTCAAACTTGCGTCCTTGTGCATGCCAGGCAAGCGCTGTAACTGCTGAGCCATCGCTCCAGCCCCCAAACATTCTTCCTTAATACTGCATAATTTATTGTTTTCCCTATTGATAATTTAGGTTATTTCTGATTTTCTTCTTATGTTAAATATTTCAGTGTACATCTTTGCATACATGCAAATGTTTCTGCAAGATGAATTTCTACAATAACTAACTCCAAAGATATTAGATTTGTAATAAACAATGCAAACTGAACTCAAGAAATGCTGTATCCCTGTAGATTTCCATTTTTAACATGTGAAAGTTTGTGATCCTATGTTTTGTTATTAATACAGGTGGATGGCTGGAGTGGTGGCTCAGTGGTAGAGCACTCACCTGACTTGTGTGAAGGCCCAGGTTCAAACCCCAGTACTATGAACACAACTAAGTAGAGGAAAAATAAAAACTAGATGAATCAATATCTCCCTCCCTCTCTCTCTCAAAAAAATAAATAAATAAATAAAAATTTTTAAAATGATAAAAAAGGGCTGGAGTGGTGACTTAGCAGTTAAGGTGCTTGCCTGGCATGTGTAAGGACCTGGATTCGAACCCCAGCACCACATGCACAACAAAGTGTTGAAGCAACGAAAGCCACATGAAAAACTAATAATAAAATTGATTTTCTCTCTCTCATTGTCCCTCTCTTAAAAAAGAAAGAAAAGAAAATAGAAATGGAAGCAATCTGTGTCAAGCATTTGCACATTAGCATTGAACTTCCATTTACTTTGGGGTATGACAGGCCTAGTCTTTATTACATTGAAAGCATGGGCTATCCCCAAAGCCTCTGATTATAGGACGGCTAAGTATTTCTTTCAATTATTTTTAAAGAGAGAATTAATTGTATTAAGTTTGTCATGCGGCTTTTGTTGCTCAGACACTTCATTGTGTATACATGGAGATGGAGTGTGAACCCATGTCTTTGCATATGCCAGGCAAGTGCTGTGACCACTGAGCCGCTCCACCCCTGTTGCTTTTATTTTTTTTTAAGGTTGAAACTCCTATGATGAACATCATCCCAGGAGGAGCCATGGCCAAGCCTTTTGTCACTTATCACAATGAGCTGGACATGAACTTATATATGAGAATTGCTCCAGAACTCTACCATAAGGTACTCAATAATAACAGCCCATTTCCTTAAAGAACCTAGAGGTTGGAAAATATTTGGCTAACTAGTTGTAATTAGAAATAGCAGGAGCATTAAAGATAAAGCAGCAGAAGAATCTAATTTGAGCAGGTTTGTGAATGCAATACTTCTAGAATTTTCTCTGCAAGGTCAGTAGAGCATTGCAGTGCAAAGGGCAAAAGGATCGTCTTTCCCAGGTATACCTACTTTGGTTCCCTTAAAATATTTTAAGTTTATAATATTCCTTGGTTTAGATATGATTTGAGTCTTGTGAAAGAAAGATCAAAGACTGTCATTCAGAATTCTTAGTTGCATACAGCAGAACTTCTTAACTAGTTTAAGGAAAGGAAAAATTTATTCATCTGTATAAAGAAGTTCATAATTTCCAGGGTGATCAGGCTCTCAGGCTTAGATGCTGAATCATATCTCATGGAGAACACAGTGTCTTTTCTACTAGGCACAGGTGTCTGCCACTAGATCTCTGATCCCCTTTACCAAAATGAATTCTGTGCAATACCTACATCTTCCTTTCGTAGCTTCCATGTTGAAGTCTCACCAGTGTATTTGATTGGTGGAGCTTGATCATTTATCTGTCACCTAACCCAAGATACTTCTTTCGAGAGGCCAGATTAACAAGGGGAGCAGGGCAGAGAGATACAAGAAGAGAATTCATAAGTCTTAGATAGCCAAAAAGAGAGACCTCTGTCCACTACAGGGATCTAAAGAGAGCATGTGGAAGGCGTGATAACCAATTAGTAGATAGGAACTTTCCAGGACTCTTAAGAGAACTTCCTTTCCTAAACATGGCCATGTGTTGTTAGATGCTGGTGGTTGGTGGCATTGACCGGGTTTATGAAATTGGCCGCCAATTCCGAAATGAAGGGATTGATTTGACTCACAATCCTGAGTTCACCACCTGTGAGTTCTACATGGCCTATGCAGACTATAATGATCTCATGGAAATCACAGAGGTGATGATTTCAGGTGAGTCCTGCTCACTTCATCGTTTGGATTCGTCTATGGGGACAAGTGTGCTGCTTTAGGAGGAGAGCTGCTGGGCTTCATCCTCCTAAAGTGGCTGGTTATTCTCCCAGGGATGGTGAAGAGGATTACAGGCAGTTATAAGATCACCTACCACCCAGATGGCCCAGAGGGCCAAGCCTACGAGATTGACTTCACCCCACCTTTCAGGAGAATCAACATGGTAGAAGAACTTGAGAAAGCCCTGGGGGTGAAGCTGCCAGAAACTAACCTCTTTGAAACTGAAGGTGAAATAACACTTTCCTCCACTGTATAGCCTCACTTCCTGGTTAGCCCTAAATTTGATTGAGTCTGACTAGAATTTCCATACTGTTCTCTGTTTGGCTTTGTTGTTATTTGCAGTGCTGGGGATTGAATCCAGAGCCTCACACACACTCTACCACTGAGCTACATTCCTAGCCCCACACCATTCTCTTTCTTACATGTATTTACTGGCTAGTGTGATGTCTCGTCCTAACATTTACATTTGTTATCTCAGAAACTCGAAAACTTCTTGATGATATCTGCGTGGCAAGATCTATTGAATGCTCTCCACCTCGGACCACAGCCAGGCTGCTTGATAAGGTCAGAGGCCATGCCCTGTCCTGTTTTCATGTCTGTAGGAAGTGGATCACACTGTAGAATTCACTTCTACAGCTTTATAAGATAACCCTAAGAGGAAGAAATAAAGAATCAAGAATTGGGCAGCAGGGTTGGGGATTTAGCTCAGTGGCAGAGCACTTGCCTAGCATGCGCAAGGCCCCAAGTTCGGTCCTCAGCCCTGAAAGAAAAAAGACCTGGGCAGCATGGCACACACTTGTAATCCCAGCCACTCAGGAGGCTGAGACAGGAGGATTATAAGTTCAAGGCCAGCCTCAGCAAATTAGTGAGATCTTGTCTCAAAATAAAAAATAAAAGGGCTGGAAATGTAGCTTAGTGTGGTTAAAGGCCCCTGGGTTCAATCACGATTATCCAAAAAACAAACAAACAAAAAAAAAAACTTTGCCAGGCTCTGTGCCAAATAGTTAAATAGTTCAATTGTAGTATCTCAGCTAATCCTTTCTGGTCTTTGAAAAAGCTATAGGATAAACCATCGAGGTGGGAGCTGAGGTCTCCTGTTGGGCTCAGACTCTCAAAATACTACATAAAAGTGACATCTAGTTCTGTTCTGCTTTCTCCTCAAGCTTGTTGGGGAATTCCTGGAAGTAACATGCATCAATCCTACATTCATCTGTGATCACCCGCAGATAATGAGCCCCTTGGCTAAATGGTAAGATAGAGCATGGTTTTTCAATTACCAGTTGCTGCATAACCACCCAAAAACTTAGTGGTGTAAAACACATTTCCTAGATTGGTGTTCTCCGTGTAGTGTTGGCTAGGATAAATCAGGTGGCTTTTTTTCAATAGGGAATTCTGCCAGGGAACTTAGTTTCTTTTCCTGTGGCCTATCCATTTGGGATCTCATCCACCAGGGCCTCTTTATGTGGCCTCTGGCAGCTTGGCCTTAATATGCAAAAACATTATCAAGCCAGGCACAGTGATGCACACCTCCAATCCCAGCAACTTAGAAGGTGGAGACAGAAGGAACGCAGGTTTGAGGCCAGCCTCAGCAACTTAGCAAGGACATAAGTAACTTGGGAGAGCCTGTCTCAAAATAAAAAGGACTAGGGATATAGGCTGTGGTAAAGCGCCCCTGGGTTCAATCCCAGCACCAAAAAAAACAAAAACCATATGAAGTTTCTGGTAATATCCCATTGACCAAACCAGGTCATGTGGCTGCCACAGTCCAAGTGAGAGGGACACAGCAGGACATGAGTGCAGAAGGTGTGGCTCCCTGTAACTGTCTGCCACACTGCTTATTAGGAAGCTTATCGTATTCTGGTTCTCTCACCCTCTTCATTATCATGTAAATGATTGGCGCTCTGACTGCATGCAGGCCTCATATTTTTTTTTTAAGGATAGGATTTATTTTTTTTAAGTGAGAAGGGCAAAGAATCAAATTTTTATCAAGTTTTTCACATGACTTTCCTTGCTCTGACACTTAGTTGTGTATGTGGGTGCTGGGGTTTGAACTCGTGTACTCACGCATGCCATGCAAGCGCTGTAACCACTGAGCCACCGCTCCAGCCCCGGCCTCATTTTTTTTTTTTTTTTAAGAGAGAGGGACAGTGGGAGAGACAGAGAAAGAGAGAAACAACTTTATTTAGTTTTTCACATGGCCTTAGTTGCTCCAACACTCAGTTGTGTATGTGGTGCTGGGGTTTGAACCCGGGTCCTCGTGCTTGCCAGGCAAGCACCGAAACCTCTGAGCCACCACTCCAGCCCCCCAGCCTCGTTCTTTTAAGTCTACTATAATTCAGGAGTTCTTGTATCAGATGTTTAATTAAGGGCCTTTATCTTCAGCATCCTCTTTGGTCTTCTCTACCTAGGCACCGCTCCAAAGAGGGTCTGACTGAGCGCTTTGAGCTGTTCGTCATGAAGAAGGAAATATGCAATGCCTACACTGAGCTGAATGATCCCATGAGGCAGCGGCAGCTGTTTGAAGAACAGGCCAAGGTAGGAGGAGAGTGCCCACAAAGGCACATATTCCACCTCTGAACTCAGTTGCCAGACATAACCACCCTTCATCCTGGTCTGTGCATAATTCTTGGGGACTAAACTGAAAGTAGGATAAACATAGGCTATGCTAGAGGAAGTCAGATTTCAAGATGGAGAGTTTGGTTTTGAGTGGATAATGCCGGGGGCCAGCCCCAGCTGAACTCTTGGGTCCCCGAAAGAAGAGTGGAATCGGCGCAGAGGAACAGCTTGAACCTCCTGGGCAAGTTGCAAGGAGACACAGTTCCCTGCTTGAGCAAAATGCCGTCTGTTCTTTATTGTAGAACATTTTTATACAGGTGCACAAACAAGACTTTCATTATCAGCTTCATTGTACAATCATCTGTTCAGTTTCCCAGTAAACTTAAAGTATCAACCATTAGTACAATTCATGTCCTCGACCTCCCCACTACATTGACCATATTGTTTAAACCTGCTTTTACAAGGGACAGAGACCAAACACTGCCCCAAATTCTGCCTCCCTAAATTCCTCCAGAGGTTTCTACAAACCATTACCTCATTAGATAAGAGAAGTGTTTGAAGTTTTCTATGCTACATTAATCTAGAAGTCTTATCTTAGCATAAATGAAAAGTTTCTTATTTAGCTAGACTATGATATAGGCTATTATAATTCCTATACCTAAAAACTGATTTGTTATTATAATCTTACTAGATATTCCATAGCTATCCTAGGTCCTATAAGTGTTAATCCTATAAAATATCTGTGCATCCTAACCTATGGGCTGAGAAGTTAAAGCCTAACCTCTGCAAAGACAAAAAGGGTTAACATGTCTTATTTACTGCTAAGGAGTTAAAACAACCTCCACTAAGCCAGGAAAGGTAAACACTTCTTATTTACTGCTAAGGGGTTAAAACTCAATCTCCGCAACAATAGGAAAGGTAAACATGTCTTTCTGTAGATGTTTTACATATACTGTTTCTTTGTTCCTTAGTTCTAATTATTTTGCTTTCTATTTCTAATTTTGTTTTAAAGTCAGTATAGCTTATTTTCCATGATTTCTGCGTATGTTTTTACAGGTGTCCTTCTCAATAATCCGCAACCGTTGTCTAAGCAATGGAATACTTAGAGAGTTTCCAGGTTGAGCAAATTTATAACATGTATAATTACTAGAACATAGCCAATTCCTAGAAGGGATGGTTTTGGCAATCTCCAGGGCTGGCTTTGCCTAGCTCATCCCCAAGTCTGGACTTTGTCAGACAGAACTTCGGTGGACAGTGCCTCCTCCAGGATAACACATAAGAACTTAGTTAAGATTTTCTGTACAGGGAGCATGATGTTTATTTAAAAAATGCATTTGCCTAATTGGCAGGCTACAAGATCAATACCCATAAATCAATAGCTTTCCTATATGCTATCAATAATAGGGCAGAAGAAGAAATCAGGAAATCGGTCACGTTCACAATATCCTCTAAAAGAGTAAAATGCTTGGGAATTAATCTAATAAGGAAAGTACAAGACTTCTACAATGAAAACAGTAGAACATGGAAGAAAGAAATTGAAGGAGACCTGAGAAGATGGAAAGGCGTTCTATGTTCTTGGGTAGGCAGAATCAGTATAATTAAAATGGCCATTTTGCAGAAAGTGCTATACAGATTCAATACAATCCCATCAAGATACCGATGTCCTTTACAGAGATAGAACATGCAGTTCTCAAATTCATTTGGAACAAGAAACCCAGACTAGCCAAAACAGTACTAAGAAAGAAAGACAAAACAAGTGGTTTTGCCATACTACATCTAAAATTATTCTATAAAGCTATAGTAACAAAAACAGCATGGTATTGTTATCAAAAATAGGCATGAAGACCAATGGAATAGAATAGAAAACTCTGAGACAGAACCACAAATATTTAAACATCTGGTATTTGACAGAGGGGATCAGAATATAACAAGGAGGAATGACAGCCTATTCAAGAAATGGTGCTGGATGAACTGGGCAGCCACAATAGAAAGTTGAAATTAGATCCTTATCTCTCACCTTGCACAAAAATCAAATCTAAATGGATCAAGAAACTAGGAATTAAACCAGCTACCATTCAACTACTAGAAGAAAAGTTAGGACTAACACTCCAGCATATGGGAGTAGGCAAAAACTTTCTCAATTAGACTCCCAAAGCGGAAGAATTAAAGTCAAGAATCAATGAGTAGAAGATTATCTCTCTCTCTCACTGTCCTCTCTTAAACAAAACAAAACAAAAAAAAAATTTTTTTTTTAAGAATCAACAAATGAGATGCCAGTAAACTAAAAAGCTTTTGCTCAGCCAGGGAAGTCAAAACTGTCAAGAAAGAATCTACAGAATAGAAGATAATCGTGGCCTGAGATTCCTCTGACAGGGGAATTTACAAAGAACTCAAAAAACTTAAAGACACAAACAGTACAGTGAATAAATGGGCCAGAAAGCTAAACAAAAACTTCACAACAGAGGAAATTGAGCAAGCCAGTGAATACATGAAAAAGTGCTCTAAATCAGTAGTAATCAGAAATGCAAAGCAAAACTACATTAACATTTCACCTCACTCCAAGCAGAATGGCACAGTTGAAGAATATAAACAGTAACAGATGCTGGAGGGGAAGCTGGGAGATAGGAACACTAGCATACTGTTGGTGGACCTGCAGACTGTAGAGCCACTCTGGAAAAGTTGTGTGGAGACTCCTCAAAAAATTAAGGATGGATCCACCATATATATGATCCACCCATCCTCTTTCTGGGTATTTTTCCAGAGGAGTTAGAATCAACACATTACAGTGACACAGCAAAATCAATGTTCATCACATCTAAAGTATGGAATCAACCCAGACACCCTTCACTGGATAATTGGATTCAAAAGCTGTAGTATGTATATATGCTATGGAGTTCTACTCAGCTTTAGAAACAACAATATTATGACCTTTGAAAGTAAATGGATGGCAAGGGAAAAAGTTTTGCTGAGTGAAATTAGCCAAACACAATCATTTGATATTGGAAAGGAAAAAAATGCATTTACCTAACATTTTTCTTGGATTTTACTTTTATTGAAATGGCTTAAGAATGAGGCAGATAAAGATATTAAGAAGACAAAACCCCAGTAGAAACCCTGTACCATCATTTTCACCTAAGGGTGGTTCTTAGGGAAATGGGAGGAGGTCTCTTAGAATCATCATACAGTCTCTTGAGAATTAGTCTCACTGGAGTTCTAGAGTCCCAAGCAGTGGAGGTATTTTATTTCACAGAATTTGTGTGTGTTCTGAGATAGCTTTCATCAGTCCTGACTTCCAGGTCTTTGAAAAAAATTAGCTCTATCCTGGAGTTAACTGGGAAATCCCAATTTCTCTTAAGTCCTGAGTGCTGGGAGCATCCCTGGAATGATGATACTCCCTCAAAAGCTTCCGTGTATTCACTTGGACACAGATGTCCTGGAAGAATGTCACCTTTTGGTTCTTTTTATTCTTCTAGGCCAAAGCTGCCGGGGATGACGAGGCCATGTTCATAGATGAAAACTTCTGTACTGCCCTGGAATATGGGTTGCCCCCTACAGCTGGATGGGGCATGGGCATAGACCGCGTCGCCATGTTTCTCACAGATTCTAATAACATCAAGGTATGCAGCAGCCCTCCACAGCACGCACAGGCTTCATTGTGCTGTAGGCAGAGCGTGGAGAGAAAGAAAGGGTTTGGGGCTAGAGGAGGTTTACACCACTCCACAGGAGGTGGCTCAGAGCACCTGACCTAGATGACTTTAGTTTCTCCATGTGAGAATACTATCTGCATTTCTTTTTTTCCTTTTTTTTCTTTTTGGTATCAGGGATTGAACAGGGGTCCTTAACCATTAAGCCACATTCCCAGCCCTTTTTTAATTTTTTATTTTGAGACAGAGTCTCACTAAGTTGGTTAGGGCCTCATTAAGTTGCTGAGTGTGACTTCCAATTTGGCAATCCTCCTGCCTCTGCCTACTGAGTCACAGGGATTACAGGCGTGTGCCACCGCATCTGGCCTGTGTGCATTTCTTGAGGATCCAGGAAAGTACTAAGCTCTTTATAGGCATTAGCTTATTAATTTAAGTCATACCTGTGAGGTACGGAGACTGTCGTTACCCAATTTTTTTTTTTAGAGAAAGAATTAACTTTATTTTTTCATCTGGGTTTTGTTTTTCCTCCACTTAGTTGTGTATGTAGTGCTGGGGATCAGACCCCAGTCCTCACACATGCCAGGCAAGCAATCTACTGCTGAGCCACCTCTCCAGCCCTTGTTACCCAACTTTTGTCCAATTTTAATGGAACCCATGTTAATTCATTCTCTTCCATGTGTTACTGAGAGGGACTGAATTGAAGTAAATCAGCTGGGGTATACAGATCTCTAGATTTGGGTGCTAACATTAACAGTGGCAGAAGGAATGGAATGCTTCTTAATTTCCAAATGCATCTTTGTCTCCTATAGGAGGTACTCCTGTTTCCTGCCATGAAGCCCGAAGACAAGAAGGAGACTGTAGCATCCACTGATAGACCAGAAAGCACAACAGTTGGTACTTCAGTCTAGAAAGCAATTCCAGGAACCTGCATTTCTGCAAAAGTTCAGTCTGTATCGGAATTCTTGTATATCACCATCTATTTGACTACCACAGTTTGAGTCAGCCACCAGGAAAGAGAAGAACTAAGAATTTCATTTTACTCCTTGTTACCAAATAAACTATTTGTGTCTTTATCTTTGGACTGTTAATTTTTTTCCCAAATTGCTGACTTAATGAATATTTAGGATTCTCCCATCTTCTTTTTTTAGTACCAGGGATTGAAGCCAGAGGTGCTTAATCACTGAGCCACATCCCCAGCCCTTTTTATATTTTATTTTGAGCAAAGTCTAAGTTGCTGAGGCTGGCTTTGAACTCAACAAAATGGTCTCTGCTACAGGACATTTAAGTAAAGATCTGGAAACTGAGCCAGAGAGAGGTGTGAGAAAAGGCCAGACTAGAGAACTGTATTTTTGAGGAACAGAAAGGTTTAATATGACTAGAGAGGCATTACTAAAGGACAGTGATAGTTCCAGAATGACTTCACTGTGAGCCATTGGAGAGTTGAGCAAAGAAATACCTTTAAAGGAAGATTCCCGCTGGTTTGTGGAGAGCAAGAGTGAAAGCAAGCAGTTGCAGCAGGCTGGGGGGAGAGCATGGCTTAGATTTGGGTGGTAGCAATAGAAATGGTTGTACCTTACCTGTTTCTGAGGGAAACAATCTGCTGATGAGATGTGGGTTGGGAGAAAAATAAAAAATGATTTGGGGGCAGGGCTGGAGCAGTGGCTCAGCTGTTACTGCACTTGCCTGGCATGTGCAAGGACCTAGGTTTGAGCCCCAGTGTCACGTACAGGAAATGTTGGAGCAACAAAAGCTACTTGAAAAAGTAAATAAAAGTTGTCTCTCTCACTGCCCCTCACTCTTTAAAAAAAATCAGGAGTTTGGGTTCTGAACAGCTAGAAAAGGAGAATCACCGTTACTGAGATGGGAAAACAGGAAATACAGT
>PVKS010039547.1:0-17185 GCA_004027875.1 Aplodontia rufa | reverse complement strand
GTGGTCTCACAACAAAAGCTATTAAGCACTTGAAAGGATGAATATATTAACTGGTTTGATTTAATTATTCTACATTGCATTCATAATTTGTAATATCCCTTTAAATGATAAATGTATATGATTTTAAATTATCAATTTATACTTCTAAAAAATATCTTCTGCAACCCCAACAGATGGTGGTACTGCTCTTATTTATTTTGCTGCAACTCCATGAAATGTTGAATAAAATTCATAACCCTTGTTAGGCCCTGTGAGATCTTTTACTAACGTTTAAAAATTTTCTCTTTCCTCTCTTCCTATCACAAATCATTAGGTTAAGTAAAGAAAGCTGGACACGGAGATCCAAGTGCTGCATTTTCTCTTCCACATGTGAAAAAAAGAGAAAGTCAACCCAAATGTAGAATAGCAATACTAAAAGTTGGGTAGAAAGAGACTGTGTGTGATCAGTGCACACTGTATGCATGTACTGAAATATCACACTGAACTCCATTAATGTGTAATTAATGCATGTTAATTGAAATAAAATATCTTTTAAAAAAGAATTCTATGCTAAAAACACAATAAACTAGTATTTTGCTTGATTGTGTCATGCTTTTCATGGACTTTTGACTTCCTCATTTTCTTTCCTTTTGTCTGCAATACTCACTCTTTGAACCTCTTGAAACATTCAGATCTAGTGTTAACTTTCTTTTTAAATCTTGATTTTCTGAAGTCAAACTTGGCATCAAATTCTGCTGTATGTTGTTTGTTATGGTTTGAACGTGAGGTGTCTCCCCAAAGCTCATGTGTGACAATTCAGAAAGGCTGAGGTGAAATTATTGGGTTATATAAAATCCTTAACCCAAATAGTGAGTTAATCCCCGTATAGATTATTGGCCTGCATAGGAAGGCAGGGATGCAGCTGGAGGAGGTGGGACAGGCCTTTGGAGTTTCTCTCTTTTCTTTGCTTCCTGTTGTGGTCCTTGGAGCTCTCTGCTCCCTGGAGCCATGCTTTCCACTGCCTCACCCTGAGGAATGGAGCCGGTCTTTTGTGGACTAAGACCTATGAAACCATGAGCCCCTAAATAAATCTTTTCCTCCTAAAATTGTTCATGTCAGGTCATTTAGTTTAACCAGTGAAAAAGCTGACTAAAACAGTTTCCTCAAGGGAAACACTTGGTGAAGAAAACTGACAGAGCTGCATTTGAATCTAGTCCACTTACCACATGTGAGACTTGGCTGCAGTAGTTCTCTAATTATCTGCTTTATAGGTATATATTTATCTTTAAATGATATACTTCATAGATGTATCTTTTCATCCTTAAAAGGCATAAATAATATAATCTGGGCTGGAGAGGTGACTCAGCAGTAGAGCACTTGCCTGGCATGTTCGAGTACCTGGGTTTGAGCTCCAGCACCACATCTACAATAGGGTTTTCTCACCCCTTTACTTAAAATTTCCACAGAAGAGAATTTCCCTCACTTTTCTATTTCTCTTAACTTTTACCACAGTGACTGCTACATAAAAGGCACTTGACAATTATTCCAATGTGTTCTTAGAAGCACACTTATGATTATGTGAATACTCTTGTCCATAAAATTAGAGTACATTTAAAATTAGAAAATATGTTTTTATTAGAGAAAGAGGGAGAGTGAGAGAAACAAAAAGAGAGAATCAGTTTTATTTAGTTTTTCATCTGATCTCCGTTGTTCTGACACTCAGTTGTGTACTTGGTGCTAGATTTCGAACCCAGGTCCTCACACATGCTAGGCAAATGCTGTAACTGCTGAGCCACCACTCCAGCCCCAGAAAAAAAAATTTTGAAAAGCCTATTCTTCTATGATTTCTTATTTAATATAATGTTCTGAACCACCATTTATCATACACAGGAAGAGATTCTTGGGACCCTTGGTATCTGCAGTCAGCATTTTTTTAACCCTTCAGGAATAATTTCAAGTCACACATAGTAACAAGAAGGGTTTTATTAGAATGTAAAGGAAGAGGGGAAAAGATGCTGCCATGGGAGAAAAGAAGAGTGTGAGCCCAGACAGAGAGGAGAGGAACACCATAATCCTCCTGTCTTCCAGTTTTATTAGAGATTCCAGTGAAGATTCCAGAGTCCCACGTAGGTCCAACTCTTTACTTTTGACTGACATCAGGATTGTATCAGACTTCTAAGTGCACACTGGGCAAGGCCTTAATCATAGATACACAAGAAAAACCTATGACGGTGGATATTACTGTTATAATGACATGTTAAAGTCTACAGGCAAATCTGGGGCATCTGGGTCCATGCAGCTTTCTTACAGATTTTATAGTTGGTAGACTTTTTTTCTAATTATCCTATCTTTCTGAGTTCTGGTCTTTGGTCTGTACAACGGTCACTAAAGTCTCCATGTGCTCCTTTTCTCAACAGGGAAGGGTCTTTGGGCCAGCATAGCTCCCTCTGGCACGTAAAAAGTTGTTTGTGAGTAACACAATACACCTACTGTGGTTTGGCTATGCAGTGACCCCAAAAGTTTCTGGGTCAATGCAATATTATTCAGAGGAGAAATATTATGAGAGTTGTGACCTAATCAGTCCATCCTACTTTGAATGGTCTGGTTGGTAACTGTAGGAATGTGGGGCATGGCTAGAGGAGGTGGGTCACTGGGGACATACCCTGGAAGGATGCATCTTCCATGTGTCCCCTTCTCTCCTCTCTCCCTCTCTCTTGCTCTTTTTTCCTTCCTGGTCAACCATGAATGGAGCAGCACTTCTCCTCAGCTCTTCCTCCATTATGTGCTGCCTCATTAGAGCCCAGAGCAATGGAGTCAGCCATCTATGGACTGAAACCCCTGAAACCTTGAGCCCCATATACACTTTTCCAAAGCTAAATTATCAGTTATTTTGATCCAGTGGTAAAAAGCAAGCTCAAACACCATGCCACTGACATGATCCAGGTAAACTACCTTTTCAAAAGAAAGCATGTGGTGGGATAGCACAGCAAGCCCAGTCTTCAGAACCATATCCCCAACCACATTTTCTCGCCATGCTTGTCAATCTGCTACCTATCAATTCAGAATATAATCTGAGTCCTATGACTGAAAGAAATCTCTAACAAATAACATCTTAGACATAGTATACTATATTTTAACCCTTTAGTAATTGATTAACACAGAATTCCCTAGTATTACATGGTCTTGATCATTGTTTTGATACATGGGTAGTGCCTAGTGCCATCCGTAGAAAATTTTCAATGGAACATCTATTGGGAATTCTTTATCCTTTCTCAGATCAAAATCTTGATAATTCAATCAGATTTATTGTACACCTAAATTTTACTAAAATTTTTCTTCAATGATAAAAGCCCTTAATACATCTGGAATGAGTTAATTCTAACCTATTCCACAGGGAACTTATGGTAAATATCATTTGTAACTTTATCCTTTCATAATTATTATTTGTAATGTTTCAAGAACATCCTGGTTGATCTATATTTTTTAAGTATACAGAACAAAGCTTTTGGAAGAGATCTACCAAAGATTTCTTGGTCTTCAACACAGAAACTAAAGACTGAGTAAAGTATTAACTAATCTTCTATTTATATAAGGGATTAACTCAAAGTCCATTTCTCTTACTTCATTTTTACAACATGGATCACTCTGACACCATTTGTATGTGAGGCCACACACCAAGTGAGCAATTAATTTTTCAGTGGACCCCAGTTGGGTATCCCCTAATATAACTCAATTCTGACACTGTCTACCAGTAGTCACCATCAGATTTCACAATTTGAAGACTCAGTCCCCAACAATGTCCTTTATCCTCATTTCAGATGCGAACTGTGAGCCCTAGGTTACTGTACTTGGGATCCTAATCAACCAGCTATAAATCACCATTCCAAATCTCTTTCTTAGATTCAATTAATTGGCTTGAGTAACTCACAACTTAGTGGGAACACTTGGTAACCAGTTTATTAGAAAGTCTTCAGATGAAGAGGTACATAGGGAAAGGCATGAAGGCAGGGGTGTAGAGCTTCCACGCTGTTTCTCAGTCTACCACCCTCTTGGACCCTCACATGTTCAGCTCTCCATAAGCCCGAAAACCCTGTCCTTTGAGGGTGTTATAGAGACTTCATTGCAAAGGCATTATTGAAACATGGACAATCATGTCAAAATGTAATGGTGCAGAAAGTGTACAAATTAATACTAAGACTACCAAGTGGCACACCATGGTCTGTCTATTCTGCTTGTCAGCTGGGTGGCATTTGCACTTCCCATGTATTTAGCAAGGCGTCATATGAAATTGGAATCTTAACATAATACCTTTATGACTAGCTCTAAGATAGAAAGGTAGGAAAGATAGGAGTTTCTATAATTTAGCTTGTGGAGGAGAAATTCTGTTTTTTATGGCCTACCCCAGCACCATGTATGCATCTAAGTGTCAGGACAACGAAAGTCACATGGAAAGCTAAAGGAAAAATAAAATAGATTTTTTTCTCTCTTTCTTTAAAATATATAAGTAAATAAAATAAAAAACAAATATCATTTCCAGGAATCAGTACAAAAATTGATTTTTTTCTCTTAAAGGAAAAAAAAAGAAAATAAATAACCTTTGCCTTTACTTTTCATTGTGACTCTTGGACATTTGTCCTCTAGGAGAGTTAGGTATAAGAAAAGGCAAAAGAGCAGAAATAATGACTTTAATTTCTCCTGACTGCTTGCCTTTGTGGTGTCTTCGGAAGAAAGCTAAAAACAGTAGTAGTCTACTTATCCTGGTTTTGTGCAGGAAAATAGTAAAAATAAAAACTCAAGTTCTGCTTCATAATACCACCAAGGAACCATATGGAAGAATACCTAGAACCAGCACAATCTATGAAAGGAGAAGCTGCTTATACAACAGACAGATTCAGGAAGAGTCCTTCCAGATGCCAGAACTTGAAGAACGAACTTTGCTGCTCATTTTATTTGGGCAGAAAATGACAGCATTTGAAGAGGTGAATTTGATGGTTAAGAAAGCCATTTCCATTTGAAAAAGTTCCAGAGCATTTGTAGTTAAATGATCTGAACTCTAGCAATGCTGCATATCTGGACCAGCAGCTGGAGCAGATCCAGACAGCCCAACATTTATGACCTACAAGGTTGTGGAGAAAAGCATTCTCTGACAGTGTGAACTGCAGTTTAGATGTACTGATTAGTCATGTTGTTGAAAAAAATCAATTATGACAATGTGTGTTTAATAATGTTTATCAAGCAGCCTCTTTCATATTTGATCATCTGAATAACATAGGTATGTATGTGCATATATGTACATATATGCATGTATATGTATATATCAAATAAAAGTGCACATTTTTGTATTTCAAAAATATAATTTTTGTTGCTGGAGTTTGAAACTGGGGCCTTGGGCATGATAAGCATATGCTCTATCACTGAGTTATTCTTCGATCCCTGCAACAAATGCTCACTAAAATATCAGAAAATTATAATGCCATTTATATATTTCTTATCTGCATAGTTTCCCCACCCCAAAAATTAGAATCCTGTTACTTTCATGTGAAAGCTTAAATTTAAAAATATTGATGCAAAACCATATAGCTGGTCTTATTTTAATCATTGATTAACTTAACAGGGACATCCCTCATTAAGTCCCCTTAGCTTAACAAAGACTGATTTTCTCACCTGTATTCCAGTTTAGGTGGATTACAGTTTTTTTAGCAAACACATTCAATAAAATATGTCAAGAAACATTCTCTTAAAATCCTAAAATAGAGACAATAAATGGAAAAGACAAATGTTTGTAATCTATGAAACTGTAATTATATAAATGTGTGTAATTTCCCATCATTAGCATGTTACTCTTATCTCATTTTTTTCTTGGAAGTAATTTGATTTTTCCTTCAAAATCCCTAATTAAGTTCATTAATGACATTATAAAAAGTAGTATAATTACTCATTACAGATGTTGGCAATAACTTAATAAGCCATTAAGAGTTTGTCATTATCTTTTAGTTGATTTGTTAACTAGAAAACTTACTAGAAATTTCCCCCCCAAAGGTGGGTGGGCAGGGCCGGGGAAGGATGGCAGGTGCCTGCGACTGCGGCCCAGCCCGTGGCTGCTGGGGCGTCTCGGCTCCCCGTCTGTCTGTTGATGTTGGGAATGGCGGGATCCGGAAAGACCATGTTTGTGCAGAGGCTCACAGGACACCTTCACGGCCAAGGCTCTCCACCTTATGTGATCAACTTGGACCCAGCTGTAGATGAAGTCCCCTTCCCTGCCAATGTTGATATTTGTGACACTGTGAAGTATAAAGAAGTCATGAAACAATATGGTCTTGGGCCCAACGGTGGTATAGTGACCTCTCTCAATCTTTTTGCTACCAGATTAGATCAGGTGATGAAGTTTATTGAGAAGGCCCAGAACACATCTAAATATGTCTTGATCGACACACCTGGGCAGATTGAGGGATTTACCTGGTCAGCTTCTGGGACAATTATCACTGAGGCTCTGGCATCCTCATTCCCAACAGTGGTTATTTAGGTAATGGAAACATCAAGACGTACTAACCCAGTGACCTTCATGTCCCATGTGTTCTATGCCTGCAGCATCTTGTACAAAACCAAATAGCCTTTCATTGTGGTCATGAACAAAACTGACATCATTGATCACAGCTTTGCAGTAGAATGGATGCAGGATTTTGAGGCTTTCCAAGATGCTTTCAATCAAGAAACTACATACGTCAGTAACCTGACTCGCTCAATGAGCCTGGTGTTAGATGAGTTTTACAGCTCACTCAGAGTGGTGGGTGTCTCTTCTGTTGTCGGCACTGGCTTTGAGGAACTCTTTGTGCAAGTCACCAGTGCTGCAGAAGAATATGAAAGGGAATATCGTCCTGAATATGAATGTCTGAAGAAATCATCGGCCAGTGCACAAAGCCAGCAGCAGGAAGAACAATTGGACCGCCTTCGGAAAGACATGGGCTCTGTAGCATTGGACGCAGGAACTGCCAAAGTTGTGTACATGGTGCTGGGATTTGAACCTGCGTCCTTGAGCATGCCAGGCAAGCGCTGTAACTGCTGAGCCACTGCTCCAGCCACATTTAGACAGTGAATCTCCTATGCTGGACCCCTCTGATTTGATCCTGACTCGAGGAACTTTGGATGAAGAGGATGAAGAAGCTGACAGTGATACCGATGACATGGGCGTGTGGACTCTGGTTCTGATTTTTTGTAATCTCTTCAATATTTATATTAGTCTAAAATATGTTTTGGAGCTTCTGGTTTATATATCTCTGCTATATTAATGCCACAGGTAAATATTGGGGTGGAATAATCAGTAACCATTTTATATATTTCATTAAAAACTGAAGCCTGATTGATTGTGCTTATTACTTATTTCACAATTTTTAGAATTAGTTTTACTAATAATTCTGAAACATATTTACTCCTAAATCAAAAGTTATCTTACAGGACAAATCACATTATTCCCACTTTATTTTGCTTTTCAATATAACAAAAATTTAAAAACATATTAATATCTTGTAAATTCCAGTTTTATGTTCTGTTAACATTTAATGCACTGTAACACATCTATAAACTATTATATTGTTAAAATGATTATAGCTATCTTCTTTATTATATCATTAAAATGACTAGTTTTTATCTTCTTAAATACATTTATTCAGAACTTTCTTTAAATATTTTTTGAATATAACAGGATTTTTTTCTGCTTTTCAGGAGTCTGTTTCTATACATGTTTTATAATTTACTAAGTTGTTTCTCAGTGGCATGTTTTTAAACATTTAACAACCCACCATCAGGGACTATGGCAGGTGATTTGTTGAATTTATCAATTTCTATAGTATAAATATTCTCACCAGAGAGGATTTCAGGCTACCTGTGTGACATAACTAAATGCAGAGTTGGATTATAGGTGGAATCTGGCTCCACCACATCACTCAATTGCTACTTTTGTTGCTATTATGAGGGTGATAGATGCTTTAGGATGTAAATATCTGTGAATAATTCTGATAATATATTTAATGCATATGTATTAATAAAAGTGAGATTAGATAGCCATGTAAAGGACTTTAACATTTTTAAAGATTGCACTTTAACATTTTTAAATAACATGTTTCCATTAATGTTCTAAATTATATTTTCATCACTGTTATGTGATACATATAATTATATAATTTCTTTTTCCTAGTGAATCTTATTTAAAACTTAAAAAGACAGAAACATTTCCAATCTCATGGTTATATATACACCATACTGTCTTTTATTTTGCAATTTAGGAGTCAGAAGGAAGTAAAACACCACATTTTATACTGAGAATTAGCAAAAAGAAAAAAAATACCTGTGTTTCCTCATGAAAGGAAGCAGCTGATTCAGAATGAGAGAAAAAGAGGTAGATGTGAAGAGGCTATGTAGCTCTTTGAGACTGGAGGAAAAGCCCAGAAGACAAAAAATGTACGCAGCACTTAAGAACATGAGAAAGACAGGAAATTGATTCATTCCTAGAGCTTTCAGAAGGAAGGGGGCCATGCTGATTGATTTTAGATTTCTGACCCTGTAAACTGTAAGATAATATTTATTTATTATACTGTGTTTGTGGTAATTTATCACTGCAGCTTTAGGAAACTCACCCATACTGTCTATTAGAAATTCATACAATATTATTGAAATGCAAAGGTAAAAGGAGCCTAAGTATCTAATAAATTTTTTCAGAATATAGCAGAAGTGGCTGCATTAGTAGCAGGAAAAGTAGATATCACAGGAAAAAAATAGGATTTTAAATGTTCCCAATATGAGCAAATGATAAATGTTTAAGGCAATCCATATCTTAATTAACCCAATTGGATCATTATGCAGTGTGCATGTATTGAAATGATACACTGCACCCTACAAATATAGAAACATATTATGTAATGAAAGATTCTACCAAGAACTCAGATCAATTTTAAGTGTATATGTACCAAACAACAAAGCCACAAAACACATAAGGAAAATTGTGATAGAATTGAAAGAAATAAACAGTCCACAATTATAGCTGAGACTCCACCACCAGCTTTCACAATAATTGACAGAACAGAGAACCAGCAAAGATATGTAAAACATAAGACCACCACTACCAAGTCAGTGGTCGACAAGCCATCTTTAAGGCTTGGTGATTCTTTCCTGTAAAGACCTATCAGATCTAGAAAAGCTACTATCCTCAGGTTTATGATTATTTTCAGTGAAGTGCAATAAATATATAAATAAGTGGTTATTTCATTTTTTTCAAAAAAGAGAGAGGGACGAGAGAGAGAGAGAGAGAGAGAGAGAAAGAATCAACTTTCCTTAGTTTATCTTGCAGCCTTAGTTGCTCAGACACTGGTTGTGTATGTGGTGCTAGGATTCAAACTTACCCACTTGCACATGCCACAAATGCTAAGTCACCACTCTGGCCCCTGGTTATTTCATTTTAATATATTAGTAATGCTTCAACAAGCATGGGGATACTAATATTTCTTTAAACTCTTGATTAAATTTTGTATTTATTTATTTATTTAGCAGTGCTAGGGATAGAATCCAGGCCCTCATGAATGCTGGGCAAGCACTTTACCACTGAGCCACATTCCCAATTCTTGATTTAATTTTTTCTTTTTAATTTTCTAAAGTGGTATTAGTAGATCCTTTGGTAATCCTGTTTTTATTTTTCAAATTTTTATTATTCTTATTTTTCTCATGTGTGGTGCTGGTAATTAAACTCAGATCCTCATGCATGTTGGGAAATTATTCTGCCTATGCTATTTTTAACTTTTCGAGGAATTTCCATACCTATTTTCCATACATAGCAGCTGTACCATACATAATGCTCACCATTAGAGACCTAATTTCTCCATATCCCAACCAACACTTTTTACTTTGTTAATTGTTGTGTTTTTCCTTCCTGTAAAATAGCTATCTTTACAGGTCACAGATGATGTTTCATTGTGATTTTGACTTCCTATCTCCTGATGATTAATATCATTGAAAATCTTCATATTCCTATTGGTAATTTCTATGTCTTTGGAGAAATATTTATTTAAACCTTTAGCCCATTTTAAAATCAGGCTATTAATGAGTTTCAATGTAGTATTAAAATATGTGCTCCTATATATTTTGAAAACTAGCCTCTTATCAAATATGATTTGCAAAGATTTTTCCCATGTTGATTGCCTTTTTACCCTTTAATTATTTCCATTTCTTGTAGATTTTTGTTTGATTAGCTCCACCTGTCCATTTTGGCTTTTATTGCTTATGTACCTAAAATCATATTGAGAAAATAACTGTCATGACTAATGTCATTGAGATTTTCCCTTCTGTTGTCTTCTAGAAGTCTAAATTTAAGTGATTGTATTTAAGTTTTGAATTTTCAATTGGTTTTTATATATGGTAAAATATAAAATATTCTTTTGCCTACGAGTACTCTATTTTTTCCAAAGTCATTAGGTGAACAGTCCAACTTTTCTCCACAGTGTATTTGTTGGCCCCATGTTGAAAAGTCGATAACTTTATGTTCCTGAATTTATTTTGTGGCTCTCTATTCTATTCTACTGGTCTATATATCTGTCCTTATACCAACACTATACTATTTTCCTTACTGTAACTTTTTAATATATTCTGAAATCAGGAAATACTACACTTCCCATTTAGTTCTTCTTCTTCTTCCTTTTCTTCTTCTCCTTCTCCTCCTCCTCCTCCTCCTCCTCCTCCTCCTCCTTCTTCTTCTTTTGGTATACATGACAAAATTATACAGTGACATAATTTTAAAAGCATGGACTTTCACTTGTTCGAATTCAGCCTCCAGTTTTTAACCTTCCCCTCTCTTCCTCACCCTCCTTGTTTATATTTATACATATGACAATAGAATGCACATTGACAGAATTATAAAAGCTTGGATTATACCTTGTTTTAACCCAGTTCCCAATATTTACCCTTCCCCTCCTTTTCTTCAACCCCTGGTTCTTTTAAAAATATATCTGACAATAGGAGAAGCATCGGCATTTTTATAAAAGCATACATTACAATTTATTCTAATTCATTCCCCAGAATTTCTCCTTACCCCTTTCCTCATTCCTCTACTATACTGATCTTTTTTTTTTTTACTAACAGTTTGATTTAAATTAGTGACTTATGATGAGATTCACTATGATATGTTTGCATATAAACATGAGAAATTTAAGTCTGTTTCATTCCATGAAATTTCCCCATCTCATTCCTACTTCTATTTCCTTCCTCTTTGTCCATTTTTCTGCTTTTTTTCTTATTTTGGGTTAGCTTCCACATATCAGAGAGAACATTTGACATTTGGGTCTTTGAGACTAGCTTATTTCATTTTAGCATCATGTCCTCCAGTTCCGTCATTTGCCACAAATGACATGATATCATTCTTCTTTATGGCTGAGTTCTACTTACTGCATCATTTGAAGGTATTGTTGATTTAGATGGCAAATAATGGAATGAATTTTATACATACCTGTGTTAGTTATTCAAAATAGTTGTAACATAGTTTACCATATAATAATCTATTATATAAACACAATCTAATATTTTTAAAATTTTTTTAACTTTCAGGTATTGTATCCAGATCTGGCACCCTGACTTATGAAGCAGTTCACCAAACAACACAAGTTGGATTGGAGCGATCTTGGTGTGTTGGTGAGGGATTTTTGTGAATTCATTTATTGGAATGTAGTCTCTTCATTGAATGAGTATAGTAATAATTTTTTCTCTGATTGTTTATGAGGTTTTGATACCATTTTATTAAAAAGATGTTATGAACTTAAGTTTAATTTGCCTATGTGTGAAGCTTTTCTGTAGTTTTTCAAGATTCATGGTCTGAGATTTTATTTCTAGGTTGCAAATAAACGTTCTTTCATTTGCAGCTCCTGGATTTTCATGCTTGAAAATTTCACTTATTTTGAAGCTGTGGAGAAATGGTTCCTTATGTTAGAACTTTTGTTATTATTGTAATTATTTTCAGTGCTTCTTATTTGCTGAATTCTTTGCCATTTATTGTTTCATTCCTAAGGCAAGCATCTGAGGTACCTCTAAGCTGACAAGTTTTACTTTTATAGCTTTATTGGGCAGAAAGTTAAGGATGGGGAGAACCAAGTTTTCTAGGTCATTTCTTTTTGCCATACAATACTGTCTCCCACTTCAAAAAATAAAAATTTCAAGTTTTTGCATTTTAAAATAAGTTCAGTCTTTTCCCCCCAAAAACACACCAGTTTCTCATTTTTATAAATATTTCTTCAAATCCTTAGGATATATTTTAAAAGCTTTTCAGAAATATATTTTATGTAATAAAAGATTATAAAATATAACTATGGAAT
The DNA here is from genome assembly GCA_004027875.1 of Aplodontia rufa. Lineage (NCBI taxonomy): Eukaryota > Metazoa > Chordata > Mammalia > Rodentia > Aplodontiidae > Aplodontia > Aplodontia rufa. Next base: position 4,862 of record PVKS010039547.1, on the reverse strand, counting down.
ATATTTTTTACTACTCTCTCAGTCCATAAATTGAAATTGAAAATGTTAACTTCTACTTCATGATTGCAAACACAGGATGGAGAATAAGAACAGGTTTGGCAATAAGATTTGCCAATTCTGTGTTCTCTAACTTCAGTTTTTAATATGTAATAATGCTCATATCTTAGGGTGCTTGGGAGAATTAACAGATGTAATAGGTATAAAGAACGCCAAATAAAGCACATGATTTTACACAATGGTTAGTACCTAATAAATGCTAGTTCCATTCTTCAACTTCACTTTTCAGAGATGCATTGAAGAATAAGAAATCAGTCCTACTCTTAATAAGTTTATAATTTAAAAAAGTGTGAGTCAGTCTGTAGGGAGCATTTACTTTAATCCTTTCCAAGCACTCATTCTTAAATGTCATGTGCTCCTATGTATACAGGCTCTGTCATCACTCACCCTGAATCTAAAGAAAAGAGGGCCAGGATATGCTGTACTCTGTAATTCACTGACACTTGGGTCTTAAAACTTGTGAATGATTTTGCTGTAGCTTCCTCTCTAATAGTTCCTTTGAGTAAAGAAATTTGCTAAATATTTAATCTCTTCCTTTGGTGAAATATCAGCTGACAACCCAACCACACATTTTCTTAAAATACTTTTTCTAAAGAGTTAGTCTGGAATAACTTTGTGAGAGAGAAGAGGCTTGCATGAAGGAGCTATAACAAAAAAAGGGTTGTTTTTGTTATAGGCTTGTTTTGTGCAGGAACCAGCCACCATTTACATTTGTATAATATTACAAACAGAAATGTAGCATTTTGGAGTGATGTTACATTTTAAAAGATTAGGGAGAAAGGAGAAGCAAATCAGTTGGAACAACATTTCTATACCTAAGTTTCATGGTTTATCCTTAAATTTTCAACTGATGTGATATTCTTTGACCTTCCCAGGCATTGGAGGTGATTCCTTTAATGGAACCAATTTTATTGACTACCTTGAATTTTTTTCTGAATGATTCAACCACAGAAGGCATCATATTGATTGGTGAAATTGGTGGTAATATGGAAGAAAATGCTGCAGTATTTTTGAAGCAATATAATTCGGTAAGTTTGGTTTTGAAAAATATAGGTCTTTGGTCTTGAATAATATCAGAGTTTTGTTTTAGAAAACTAAAACTATTTTTTTTTTCAAAGATGAGGTTTTCCAGAAAACATGAAAGGTAACTAACCTTTTTTGAACTGAGCTTTCTGTGCTGGATTCTTCTTTCTGGGTTGACTCTCCTTCCTGATCCCACAGTGCCTGTTCTCTTAATTCCCTACTCTGAACCCTCCTCCCCACACATTATACCTCACTTTGTGGTTAGTGAGTTGTCCTCTTGCTGAGTGGAGAACTTTCAGCCTGTCACCTGTGAGCCCCCACTTGACATGTAGATTTAAATTTTCAGTTATCCTTAGTGTTCTTTCTCCAGATTGCAGGGGAAATAAATGTACTTTCTCTTTCTCAATGATACACTTCCAATATCTTCTTTATAACCTTCTCCAGGATCCTTGCCTCTCTCTAGCTTTAGTCTTTTCTTATAGAATGGCACTTTTCTCCTAAGATCAAGTAGAAAAATTTTGCTATCCATGTCCTTTGAAGCCTTTCCTTGGAAAAGCCTCTGCCTTAGAATTCAATGTGTTAAGGACTAATGTGGAGTTATATCATAATTTCATTTAGCTGAAGGGAATTAAGCTACTTTCCTAGGGTAAACTGGGTAGCTGGAAGGTGGCTCAGTTATGACTGAAGCAACCTGTTGCCACAGCCCCCACTCAGTGACTGTGTGTTAACCATTCTGTTGTTCCAGAGCTGTGGGGAAAAACATGCAAATGATTTTGAGAGTTTCTCTAGTACTTATGAGTGAGTGGAAAAGCATTTTCAGGAAGCCAAGCAAGAGGATATACATAACTGTCTCTTTAACATATGTGAAAAAAATTGAGGTGTGAATAAATTAAACACCACAGGGGGGAAAATGAATATTGGAATGTTAAAGGAACCAATGTTGTCACCTACAAGCTGGTATCCATTTATTTAAGGATTTTTTTTTTTTTTTAAAGAGAGAGGGACAGTAAGAGAGACAGAGAAAGAGAGAAACAACTTTATTTAGTTTTTCACATGGCCTTATGTTGCTCCAACACTCAGTTGTGTACGTGGTGCTGGGGTTTGAACCCGGGTCTTCATGCTTGCCAGGCAAGCACTGAAACCGCTGAGCCACCACTCCAGCCCCTATTTAAGGATTTTGTTAAGGGCTATTTTGAGTATACTTCATTTTCTTTTGTCATGATTTTAAGCCGCCCCCCTTTTTTTAAGAGAGAGGGACAGAGAGTGAAAGAAAGAAAGAATCAAATTTATTTAGTTTTTCATGTGACTTTCATTGCTCTGACACTTAGTTGTGTACGTGGTGCTGGGGTTTGAACCCATGTCCTTGCGCATGCTAAGTAAGCACAGCAACCTCTGAGCCACCACTCCAGCCCCTTTAAGCCCTAATTTTAACATAAGATGCAACTCAACCTTCTCTAGTTCTCTCCCTATTCTTTAGTAATTTGGTTTTTATCTGCATTTATAAGCTATGTGACCTTGAGAATGTTTCTTAACCTTGCTGCCTTAGTTTACTCATTTGCAAAGGAGAGGTGCAGTAGTACAAGCCTTCTAGAATTGTTGTAAGGGTTGTGTAGTTAAATAACTCAATAACATAGCAGAGTAGTGTCTGCAAATAACAGGTGCTCTTATTGGCTGTTTGCTGCTATTGAATCTCCATACTCTCCTGACATTTTTCCAGAAGTCCCCAGTGGCCTCCAAACTTTCTTCATCATCTCCATTATGTCCTCTTGGTTTTTCTCCTAGTTTTCTTCCCCTAGATCTATTTTATGTGTCTGTCCATTATGTGTGAATAATTATCTTATTGCATTTCACACAGTTTCCATGGCAGAAACCTTAGAACAATCTTTTATTTCTCTTTACTCCCATTCCTATCAATGACTAAGCGCCATCCATGGCATGTCCAGATTTAGCATCCCATCTACAATTACTCCCTCTGCTCTGGTTTGGGTTTTGATCTGCATCTTATCTCACTTGGACCGTCTCTGAATCTTCTTCCTCCTCCTCCTCCTCCTCTACTACTACTACTTCTTCTTCTTCTTCTTCTTCTTCTTCTTCTTCTTCTTCTTCTTCTTCTTCTTCTTCTGTTCTTGTTGTTGTTGTTCTTCTTCTTCTTCTTGTTCTTCTTCTTCTTATCTTTTTCACGTTTTTGTTTTAAATATATATATATATTTAATTTTGATATTGGATTGAACCCTGGGTTCTTTACCATTGATTCTCATCTGTAGTCCTTTTTATATTTTATTTTGAGACAGGTCTTGCTAAGTTCTTTGGGGTCTTGCTAAGTTGCTGTGGCTGGCTTTGAGCTTGCAATCCTGTTGCCTTAGCCTCCCTCATCACTGAGATTACAGGTGTGCGTATAATACTGGGATTCATTTCGCCTTATGCATACATACATATGACATGATTTTCTCAGTCTCCTTCTCCAGTACCTTTCCTTTCTCTCTCTTCCTCTCTTCCCTCCTGCCTCTCCCTGCTCTCCTTGCTCTACTGCATTGATCTCTCTTCTATTGCTATTGTTATCTTAATTAGTACGTTATCACTATATATATATATATATATATATATATACACATATATATATATACACACACACATATATATACACATATATATGCAGGATTAATTGTGGCATATTTGTACATTCACATAGCATAACTGTGTATTTATACTTCCCCATGAGCTCCATTACTCTTTGCCTCTTGATCACCTTCCTCTGCTCTACTGGTCACCTTTCTATTTTCATGAGATCCACCTTTATTTACTTGTTTTTTCCCCATCCTTCTAACTTCTGCTTATGAAACTATTTGACCTTTGACTCTCTGGATCTGGCATATTTCACTCAATATGATCTCAAGTTCCATCCATTTACCAGGAAATGATATAGTTTCATTCTTCTTCCTAGGTGAGTAAAACTCCATTTTAAATGTATACCACATTTTCTTCATCCATTAGTCTGTCAATAGATAACTAGGCTGTTTCATAATTTGGCTCTAATGAATTGTGCTTCTATAAATATTGGTATGCATGTTTCACTATAATATACTGATTTTAGTTCTTTTGGATAAATTCCAAGGAATGGCATAGCTGGGTCACATGATGGTTCCATTCCTATCCTTTTGAGAAATCTCCATACTGCTTTCCAAAGTGGTTATGTGCAATCCCACCAACAACATATAAATGTACATTTTCCTCACATCCTTACCAGCATTTACTGTTGTTTGCATTCTTGATGATTGCCAATCTAAGTGGAGATGAATCTCAGTGTAGTTTTGATTTGCATTTCCCTGATTACTAGGGTTGTTGAGCATTTTTCATATATTTGTTGATCATTTGTATTTCTTCTTTTGAGAAATGTCTGTTTAGTTCATTTGCCCATTTACTGATTGAGTTATTTATTTGGGGGGAATTAAGTTTTTTAAGTTCTTTATATATTCTGAATATTAATTCCCTGTTGGAATTAAAAGTAGCTGGCAAAGATTTTCTCCCATGCTGTAGGCTCTCTTTTCACACTGTTGTTTCCCTTGTTGTGCAGAACTTTTTGATCAAGTGCCATCCCACTTAATGATTCTTGGTTTTGTTTCTTGAGCTTGAGGAGTCTTATTAAGGAAGTTGGTGCCTGTGCCAGTATGTTGAAGTATTGACCCCGAGTTTTCATCTAGTACTTGCAGTGGTGCTGATCTAATTGTAGGTCTTTGATAAACTTTGAGGTTTTTTTTTTTTTTTTTTTTTTTTTTTTTTTTTTT
>PVKS010039546.1:0-17175 GCA_004027875.1 Aplodontia rufa | reverse complement strand
GAAAAAAAATCATACCTTGTTTCCTAGAGTCAGACTTTTCTACTGATACATGTTACATAGTTGGTGAGAAACATCTTCCATCCAGGTTTGGATTTAAGTTGTCCTATTGTCCTTATTGCTCCTGTCCACGACTATACTCTATGCTTTTCTAATCATGTTTCTCTTTTCCTATTTCTTTTCTTTCTTTCTTTTTTTTTTTCTTTTTTTTTTGGTACCAGGGATTGAACCCAGAGGCGCTTAACCACTGAGCCACATCATCCCCAGACCATTTTTGTATTTAATTTGAGACAGGGTCTTGCTAAATTGCTCAGAGCCTTGATAAATTGCTGAGGTTGGTCTCAAACTTGCTATCCTCCTGTCTCAGCCTCCCAAGTTGCTGAGATTACAGGCGTGAGCTACTGCTCCTGGCTTCCTACAACTTCTTATCCTAATGAAATAACAAAACTTTTATCAATAACATTTATACAAATTTCTTATAAATAAGTGGTGGGGAAAATTGAACAAAAGGAGAGAAACAGTGAAGTGATAAAGTATTTATCTTGTGTATAACAAGTGTGTGCATCAAATCTATTCAGCCAAAAGGGGCTAATGGTGGTTTTCCAATGGTAAAATATTCAGTGACAACTGAGAAAATACTCTTCCCAAATCATGTTTCCTTGCATTCTAATGTAACTACTTTTTTCTTGGTTACCCACCTGGTACAAAAATGGATATTTTCAGAAGGACATTTGGTTTCCAGAGATTCAAAGTTCACCATCTGATCTGCAAAACAGCCCAAGTGAATAGTCCATATTACCAGCATGAGATTGAGTGAGAACTTGCTTTGCTGTTTGGTCTGTGCAGTTCCTAACATGATGCCTTGGAGTGCAGTACCCCTAATGACATAATTCTCTCTCAGTTCTTGGGGGATAGTGCCTACAATATGGTTAAAGAGAAATTATAATGCAGAAATGAGTGTATATTTTATTCTGCAATAGATTATGTAAGCACTTATTTCAGGAGAAATTAGAACTCACCAGGAGCTCATGAAGTTAGACTTTTAACATCTAATTTGGAGTGCCTAGTACTGTTTTTTAAAAACCTGGCATCTACATGTACTAGTTTTCTATCTGATTTAAATATTTTAAGTCCATTTCTGGAATAAATAAAAAGGGAACCTATGATGTAGGTACCACTGAGATTAACATAATCTTTTTGACATTTTGTTGTAAGGAGATGTTATAGATAAAAACATACTTATTTATGATTTTTTAAAAGGAACAATTTCAGGTATATATATATATATATATATATATATATATGACTTGTGCTAAGATACATAAATAAATAAAGGTGCTTTGCTCTTTGTATTCACCACAAAATCCAGTATTGGAAACATCAGAACCTATCAGATCCAGGTACTCTGATATGAGTTGGGTTTCACTGAATTGTTAAGAAATATTTTTATCATTTCAAACTCCCTGGTCATGCCTTTTACAATTCCTGTTCAGTTCCAATATTAACTTTTCACTGAAGTAAGCATTTGTTTTGTTGTCTTAATTGAACTCTTGCCATAAGGAAATCTTTTTCTTTGAAGTTGCCCTTTTAAGTGAATGGTATTCATTTTCCTATTTCATATTATCACTGGCTGTCATTATGACCTTTATTACTAGCTCCTATTATTGCATATCGCCCATTATACGCATGCTCATTCTCATGTAAAACCTCTTTGATCTTTGCAGCCATGCTCTCTGATTATAACTGCCTCTTCTAGGTAATATTGTGCAGTTATTACCTACTATTCATCAATGGCTCTTTCCAAAAGCTGTTGTGACTTATGAGGCTTCAACATCCATGACTATGACTCTTCAGTCATTTATGCTACATATCCTCAACTTCTTGTACTTTAAGGAACTTCATTTACGTAGAATTCTGCCCCTTACATCTGCATTTGCACCTCAGTCTTTGACATCATCCAGGATCTCATCAGCTCTGAAATCATGGACTAGAGCACACTCAGGAATTTTTAAATAGAGGGCAGGTTGCAACTTTCCAGTTACTCTGATAATTATGAAAATTCAAGTCAGAATAAAATTCACAGACTAAGACCCAAGACAGGTGAGGAAAGCAATGCCACAGAGGAAAGAGGGAAGAGTTTATCACATAGTTAGTCCTAGGGTGAGAACACCCTACCCATGCTTTCTTCTTGGCAAGCCCAGCTTTTTCCTTAGGAAAAACACGCCAACTGAAGAAAAGACATGAAGACACATTAGACTTCTTCAAATGCAAATGGATATAAATGGAAATGGGTGGGCATATTATTTCCATCAGGATCTATGTTTTTTCCTCTCTGAATTGCATTAAAAGTAGAAAACAAATGTTTTATTGCACTTTTTTCTCTGTTTATAGCAGTATTTAGCTGCAAAAGTCTTTCTAGAATCCTATGTTCTTTGTCTTCTATGATGCATCTTCTTTCTTATTTTTTTAGCTCTATATATATTCTTTTTTTCATTCTTGAGCATATGGAAATCTAACTAAGTTTGTGCTTTTGTTCATAAAGACACATTCTTTTTCCAGCCTTATTACTATCCACGTGGATGCTGGAATTTCCCTCCCACTCTTAACCACCTGGAGTACTATTTGACATGCAGTTTCTAGCCCCATTTCTAAATTATGAATTCCTTTATGTGGTGGTTAAGCCTCTATATGTGGTGACATCTCTGACTACTCCCAGGTATAAGTGGATTTTTAAGTATCTGTAATAGTTTGAAGCAGTTTGAATTTGCTGTTTTATAATTTATATTTTATAATGTACTTGCCAGATAAAAAAAGACAGTAAAAACTACTACTCCAAACTACACTTTGTGACTCCTGTAACTCAACCAGTGAACCTGTGTCATCATCCACATGAGATGACCGAGTATTGCAGTCCTAAAATAATAACATCACCACAGATAATAACAGTAATGAAAAGAGTTGGGTTGTTAACTTGTTCTCGGCAGGCTAGAAATCACTTTTCATGAAATCTGTTCTTCCTCTAGAGAAGCAATGGATCAAGTTTGTGAACTTATAACAGTATAACATTGTGCTTAGGATTACCAGCTTCTGAATCTGATTACCACACCACAGTGTTAAGATCTATATAAAACCAATGATCCAATTACGTGATTTACAAACTTGCTTTAGTTCCTGAAACCCATTAAGCATTTCACTTCCCTAATGCATAAAATGAGTATAAGGATATATACTTCAACATGAAAATAAAGTTAGGTATCATATGCAATACATTCTGGCCATTAGCAAGGGTGGAAACTTGACTCATGATGAGATTATTAGAATCTTCCAGTGTTTGACTTGGCTATCTGTGGCATGCAAGTTTTTCCCTGCTTGTAGCAAGAATAGTTACTTGGAAACTTAGAAACTATGATGTAATCATATTAGGTCTTCTGTAAATATAGTAGAGAAATATGTACAAAGAAAAGAGAATATAGGAGATTGAAAAAGCATCTTGACGGTTTCTTAGGTCCTGGCTCTAATCCCCTCTAATCTTTGACATATCCCTACCTTTGCATTTTGTGAGATAAAGCTCGTTACTTATAATAAATGTATCCTATTTCTGTTTCAATTTTATTTTTAAAATTAGTTGAAATATATTTCTATATAAGTAATCAGAGTTTATAATACATTTATCATTTTTGCGCATCTGAGTTCTAGTTACAAAATTATTTTCATCCTCCCTGTGTTCTTGTTTGCCCCTGAATGTATGCTTACAATGTAAAACAAACTTTTAGTCTGTTTTGTTGAATATATTTCCTGTTTATTTTTCATGAAATTTTGTAACCCTAAATGTTTTATGAAATATGTATATTTTGTGTCAGCTCATTTAAAATACTTATAATTTATCAGTATTTTGAATTCTGAAGTTGATCCCTACATACATCTCTGCCATCAACTAATAATTTACATCATAGATAATAAAATTTATAAATATCTGCACATTTATGTGATTTATAAATAATATGCATATAACTGTCATGTTTAAAACATTCTATATACTGTGTCATAGAAATGTATAAAAATTCTGGGGCTTCTATATTGAAGAGTCATCACTATCACTATATCTTTAATATAACAAAATAAGTATATTCCTTTTTATATTCATTGAAATTCTATTTACTTTGTTGTTTAAGTTAACTGGTTTACCTTGAAGTCTTCCTCACTGAAGTCTTTTCCAGTTTCTAAGTTGGATTAATTGCCTCTTCCACCATATATCTGTGGACATATGTACTTTGTGGAAGTTATTTAATTTTGTTGCTCATCATAGTTCTTTACAAACTTGTTCCTATTCTAATTTCTAACTTTTGGAACAGAAGTCATTTCTTTTTAATTATTTTTACATTCCTGTGTCCTAACATACTTCTTTGTACATAGAAAGTATTTAATAAAGATTAAGTATATGAATAGCTATATTAGAAAATTCATTCACACAACCCTTCAATCATATCGTTCGTCATATATAGTCAAAGTTTATTCAAGTTTACTGCATTTTATATGTGTATGTGTTCATGTGTGTAAAAGAAGAGGAAGTATGTGCATAGAAGAGAGAGTAAATATCTGATTAAATATCTGTAGTTGTGTCATGAGAAAGGAGAAAGTAAAAAAGTGACATTTCATTTCAGCACGTTTCATTCCGGCAACTGCCAATGACATTCCAGGAACATAAAGCATAAAGTTTGACGAGGGCAATCATGATGGATGAGGAAGGTAAAATGCTAGGAGCCAGGTAAAAAGGGCCTTTTATAATGTAGTAAAGAGATAACAAATTGCCAAATGTATGGAATGGAAATTAAGTGATTTGGAGGTATATTTACTTTTCAGGTCACTGGAAGAACATTGAATGAATGTGGCTGTAATTTTAAAGATAATGCCTTAATGGTCAGAAAGACTAATTTGGTCTTCTGCAGCATCTAGATAAGGTGGTCTACTTTTAGTAGCACAGACTGATTCAAAATTAAAAAGACTGTTGAACACTCTGATTTAATTGCTTTGTACTTTTAAGTTTGAATATGTATGTGCCATATTCACTGTTGAAATCCAATGGCTGAAGATACTGACCTTTAAGCGCAAAGGTGCTAAACTGGACAGAGAGCTACTGTCCTTGTAATGAATAGTTAATCATAATTTTGTAAATGCATATGCTCTTAAAAGTTTGTAAAGTTCCAAAATGACAGGATTGTGCATATGCAACTTTGTTGACTCATTTTAGTACTTTGTTACCTTTTTCCATCTAAAGGAAAAACTAAAGAATGAATTATAGTTGCTTATTTTTCCTTAAAGTGATATTGAAATTATACTTTTCATCACATGAATGCTGAAGTGATTTACTCTCATTTGTGCTAATGAATACAGAGCTCAAAGAGTTACTGCATAGGGACAATTCAGATGCAATTCATATAATGGGAATCGATACTAATTTTATGATGTCTAGGCCATTTGACAATAAGATGTTACTGTCCAAATAAGAATTCTTCATTAAAGCTAAAAAACAGAAATCATAGTCCATCACATATATTTTTTCTATTTATTCTCCATGAAATTTTTATTCTTAAATGTTTTATCAAATATGTATATTTAATAATCAGCCCATTTACAATACTTATGATAATCTGTTAATAGATTGAATCCTATCTGTTCTCTGATATATAACTCAGGTATCATCTAATAGAATAATATATAAGATAAATAATAAAATTTATAAATACTTGCATACTTATATAATTTGTTTATACACATGATGCATATAACTTTATAATTTAAAATTTGAAATACTAACATTGCTGACATAAATTCATAAAAATTCTGAATTTTCTATACTGAAAAATCATCAATATCACTATATTACAAATAATTTATTTTATGTAACACTTTTTTCTACTGCTTATATTATGAATGTTTAATAGTGATATTTCCCATTTTTGAAATAGTTTCTATAGTAAGGAGTAAAATTCAAATGTTTTCTACAACCAAATAATAATTAATTAATGAAATTTCAACCTTATTTCTTTATATGTGGAAATGTACAGGTACCATAAATGTCGAAGTCTTCCTTAGCTGTATGTGTGTGTGCTTATTATTTTTTGCAGGTTTTTTTTTTGCAAGTGATAGAAACTTTAGTCAAAAATACTGTAAGGGAAAATGAGAATTCATAAGCTCACATAACCAAACTGTGGTGAGTTAAGATGTACCTGTGAGGCAAGGATATTGATCCAGAGATTTTGGTCCTTCCAGGCAGTTTTGTGGTTAATATTTTATTTTATCTCTAAGTTAAAGTCATTATCCTCTACTGTTGAGAATTCCTTTACTTGAGCATCAAGGATTGCTGACAAAATACCAGATCCACAAACATCCAAGTGTTCACCATCTAATAGGAATATGGTACCTCTGGTTCGAACTGAAAATGTAAATTCATCAAGCTCTGGTTAGAAAATCAGAAATGATCATAACCATCAATACAGGAACCAGTCTAATTTAGTAAAATAGAGATTTATCAAAGTTTTGTAATTCTGAAAATAAAAGATTAGAATTTTAGAAAATCAAAAGAGTGAAAATCATAAGAAAACTAATATCTATGGTTTCTGTTTCCTACAATACTTCAATGAATTCTTCTTAGAAAGATGTTCAGAAATAGCCAACAAAAATCTATTTCTGCACTCTGCCAACACCACTGCATCTACACATGGCTGCTTCCAAATAATAACTTATCTTTCCCTTCTTGTCTCCCAATCTTTTGTAAGCAGCTTCAATGTCAGGATTCAGCTGGGATTCAACTGGCAGGGAAACTTAGAGAATGCGATTTCCAGGTTTTATGACCTTGCAACATGAGGAAGAGCAGGAATAGTGGGATTGTTATTATCAGCAGATATTCACAGGTACAATCCATATCTTTGAATATTCAGCATTTAAAAACACTCTTCTAACAATATATAGAATTAAAATATTATACAATTGCATCTAAAAACTATAATGATCCTAAGTAGAGAGAAAAATAAGTTTACCTTCACCTCCACATGAAGAGATACATTCCATTTCAATTTTCATTATTGATTCCTGGATGATTTTCATTCCTTTTTTCATTGTCCCCATCACCCTTTGGTATTACATAAATTGATAACTGAATTTATATTTTAGCAATTTCCATAATTAGTATATACTATAATAAATAAAAAATGTTGTAATGAAAATAAAATCAATTAATGCATTTTGAAAAAGTCTAAATATCAAGTCCAGGAATAATATATGCATAGTTTTTGTCCTGTTTCAGGAAGTAGTCACAAGTGTGCAGTTGGTAGATATAATATTTTTCGTCTCCTCCCCTTTTCTTTTTCCCTTTGCCCTCAGCTGGACACTAAGTGGGTGGTTCATCTTAATGAGATAACTTGAACTTTACTTCTATTGTATCTGACCAATTGAAAACATTTATTTTCAGCTCACACCAATGAGGTTCCGATGCCTCAGCTTATCATTATGTACCGATGCCTTCTTTAACCAACCCAGAGAATCGTGAGTGCTGCTGTCAGCTCCTCAGGCTTCTGCATAAAACTTAGAATTTCTAAAGAGTGCTCATATTTGGGAAATCTGATGTTATGTTCTCGCTCCTTGATCCAATACCCTTAGGAATCTATTCTTTCACATATTTCAAAAGTTTCTTTAATACGTATTGAATAAACTTTTCAGCTTATTTGGTATACATTCACCTCGCCCTGGAACAGACTTTAATTTGTCCTTCGGTACTTAGGATTTGACTAATCACAGATCTGTAAGTACTGTGAATTGATGGCATGGATCCTAGGTGTAATCAGCTTTCTTCACAGCATAATTTGCTCAGATGAAATATTCATAATCTCTTTAGAAAGTGGAAACAGTGGACAACTGTGCTTGCCATGGCAAGAAAGACTCGGTGAGATTTTGGACTGAAGGTATTCGTATTAACGGGAATCCAACCAAGTGTCTCTATTTCAACTCTCAGCAAAAAATTCTTTCCTAAAGTCTTAAAATTAACATAGATACTTGATAAGGTTTTGAAGTTAGCCTATATTGGTATTCAAAAATCATAGGATCATGATCTATATCTGATTTTCAGAAAAGCTCATCTGCAGCTGCATGAGGAAAGGGATTATTTAAGAGCAGTCAAGGAATGAATGCTATCATTGTTGGGTCACACCTTCACATGAGAACCCTGGACTTAGACTTCTGCAAGATTTCCATTATTGTGTGACTTAGCCATTGAATATCCATAGACTATATAATTATTTATACTAATATTTTATTGCTACAGATCCTTTGTCTTTTGAATCTCGTTTTAATTATTACTTCATTTTACATTATGGCCACTTGAAATTTAAAATTTTATTTGTTTTTATTTTTGGTCATTGTGTGCTAGTACTCTACTTCTACCTATAATAAAGACATTAGTTCATTCAAATCTGTTAAATTTTAAGGTAATATAACTTATCCCAGATTCTCATATTTAGAGTTGCTTCTTAAAATTACTCTTGGTGGCAAACATTTATTTAATTAGTATCAGTTTTGAAACTGAAGTTGCTCTAGATATTTACAAAGGAATGAAAATTTGTACAGGATATAAGGAGCTTCAACAACAATTTGAAGACTGTGGAATAAAATTTCCACAAAATTATTTCCAAAAAACTTGAATAAAAAGAAAAGTTGTCACCAAAGATTCCAGCTTCCATCAACAATGGAATAGTCTTCAGGAATCACCAAAAAAAAACCTAGTAAAAAACAACAAAGAATAACTCCTGTCCATAGCTTCCATCCTTTTTCTTCTATCCTTAGCAAATTGTCCCAGTGTTTCCAATAGTATCCATGACCTTAGTCACAGGAGTGTCTAAGAAACGTAGCTTCAACATTTTATACCTTGTGAGTTAAAGATAATCTATGAAAGATGGAGATAGTACTATTAACAAACAACATCTGGAATGTGCTCACATTCATTTTCTTTTATCCATAAAATACATAAATATCATTATCCATGATAGGCATTGCAAGCCTTTAAGTTCAACATCATCATAAGGTTGTAAGTTATTGCTATTCATATTCACTAATTTACTAAAGTTTTAAATAGAAAAAGAAGAAAGATAAACTATATCAAAAGAAAGAGACAAAAGTATGCTTTAATAGAATATAGATGCCCGTGTGATAACACATAAGAACCTTTAATTAAATTATCTTTGGAATGTTCTACAAGATAAAAGGTAAAATATAATATACCAGAATGAACTGCATTTCCTTACACCACAAAAAAATCATTTATAAATGCCACTTAATTAAATATTACGTTTAAAATATCAACAAAATATAAAGTAGACAGGGAAAGATCTAGTAAAAATGATGTATTTATGAAAACTTTAGAGCATTATTGAAATATATTAAAGGAGATCTAACTCAGCTAAAGATGAATTAGATCCAGGACAATATTCATGGATTATTAAGACAAAAATTTTTCCAAATTTTGGCAAGGTTCTTTTGATTTTTTGTTACTTATTTCGAGGGTTTATATAGAAATTCAAAGAGCCCAGAATAGCTAAGAAATATCTAAAGAGGTATAAGATTAGAGGATTTGTTGACTTGATTTTGAGAATGATCATAATGATGTGAAATGGCACGGTAAAAAAAATCACATCATGAAATTGAATAGAGAATTTAGAAAAACACCACATAATAATAGAATTTGCTTTGAGAAGTCCAGCAGAGCAGAATAGTGAGAACTAAAATGAATCAAGTAAGACTGGCCCAAATAGCTGTCCACAGGGATAAAAGTGAAATTAGTCTCTGTACTAGGCAGAATCTAAGATGCCCCCAAGATTTTTATTGTTTTGTGTATGTCCTGTGTATGTCCTCATTAAGTGTCAGGTGAACCTGTGAATATGTTGGTTTATCATTCCCATAAGGAGGTTAAATCACCTTGGAAAATGCATTGTATGTATATAATGATGTCCCTAGTCAGCTGAGTTTGACTAAATCAAAAGATAAACTATATGGGGTGAGTACAGCCTCATCAGGCAATTCCTTGAAAGGATGGGAATCAGTAGTAGATCCTCTTCTGCTGTCTTAAAGCAGTAAGGTGCTCTGTTAAAAGCAAGGGATCATGTGGCAAGGACAAGAAAAGATTTTGGGGTGCAGAGAGCAGACCCTGGCCAATAACTAGCAAGAAAATTGGACCCTCATTTATTCAGCCTTGGGGAAATGAATTTTGACAACAAACATGAGCTTGGAAGAAGACCCTGAACTCCAGAAGAAAATTCAGCCCAGCTGACCTCCTAAATTTCAGTCTGTGAGTCCCTGAGCAAAAATTATAGCTATGCCATCTACTTCTGGCCTGTTGAAAATGTAAGATATTTGACAGGTAGCTGTTAGCCACCACCACGTTTACAGCAATTTGTTGCACAGCAATGAAAAATTAATACTGACTCTTATTTTCATCACATGGAAAAATCAAAGCTAGTTGAATTAAAGACCTACTAGTGACAGAAAAAGGCATACAACTATTAAAAAATATATAGCAATAAAACCTTTATCACATCACCAGAGAGACTGTTTCTTTAAAATACACAATAAACACAAACAAAAGGAAATAATTTATAACTGACATCAAAACCAGAAAAAAATTTTATCTAATGACACTTTATAAATAATGAAAAATAATCCAAAAAGGTAAGAAGAGCTTTACATAACTGTAAATTGCTAAAGATTAATATCAAGATAATAAAAAACACTATTATAAATCCAAAAGAAAAATAACAGTATTACAGTAGGAAAACAAAATAAATGAATAGGCACTATATAGAAGAAAATATTCATATATTTAAACTTACAAAAGGATGTTCAGCCACCAACAAGGGAAATAAAGGTAAAACCAAATGATCTACCATTTTTTTAAAACTCCACATTTTATTTTAAACAACAACAAACCCAGCAATAGTAAGGGTTGGCAAGATGAGAAACAATTTGCAGGCAAATATACTACTAGTCGCAGTGTGAAGTACAGCCACTTTGGGGAAAATCATGTGATTTTTCCTTCTGGAGATGAAGAAGTGCATGCCCTGTGATCCAAAACTGTATCTCAATTTAAACAACTTGGAGAACTCTCACATCTGTGTAGAGCAGCACAGGCATACAGTTGAGAGATGTATTGTGATGCTTTACTTCTTGCATAGATTTCATGATTATTATTTTGTATCTCATCAATATTTGATAAAAATGTTCCTTAAAAACTCTTGGAGGTTGTCTTTGTTTGAGACATCTTCAGACCAAGAATAGTGATCAGCAAGAGAATTTCATCCAAAATAGCACTGGTAAAACTTGCTTTACCATGAAATTCTAAAAAGTTAAACATGAAAGTGAAAGAAGGAACAATTTTGAAAGCAAAATCACTGAAAAGTGCTGAAAAGTGAGGGAAATCAATAAACATATGATGATGGTATAAATAATAATATATGTCAATTGGTCAGATAGACAGGTATGCCTGACTGAAACTCCTATCTGAATCTGAGTCTGCATGATGCAGCAGGAATGATGCTATGATCAAATCTTCGTATGAATTATGGACATAGCAGGACATGATGGTGGTAAAAATATTTATATATATAGTTGTCAATGTCTTATTTCTGTGTTTGCTTAAAATAAGCCAAATGTTCACGGAAAGCATTTCTGCCAAGTAACATTAAAGTAAAAATCTACAGTTTCACATATCATTGAGATCATGAAAATAATCTAATTATTTAGGTAAAAATACAAGACTTAGAACTCCATTCACCTAAAATCCTCATAAGACTACACAGTTTGATATATTATATTATTTTTAAAAAATAATGGATGCAACAGGGAGTTTCAGAGGGCTCTGCCTTATATTGATATTCGATACAGGCTGAAGGCATCAGACTAAGAGCAAATCAATAGAAATGATTTTTGCCATAGGTAGTATCAGAGGTTCAAGTACCCATCTCTCTGATGGTTTATAGTTTGAATCACAAATAAAATTCGATTATATTAAATACCATTCTCCAAATGTTGCTTCTAATCATTTTATAATTTTATGAATAAGAAATATATTTTATGAATGCAGATAACATCTCAGAGATACTTAAAAGGTGTTGGGGGCTGGATTTATATTTTGTTGTGATAGTTCAGTAGTTGATGATCTTTTTACTTCTTTATAGAAACAAACCGATAGTTTATGTGCAAGTGGGAATAAAACCACTATTAAACATTGTTTGTGCTCCAGTACAAGAATGTCTGAATAATGTAGACTCCAGAATTCAACTTTGCATAGAATTATGCATCATAACTTATTATTCTTTGAAAAGTATGGTGTATTTACATTGCTTATAGCCATGAGATGTGCATTTTATAAAAATTTTTCTTTATTGGTTCTTTTTTGTTTTAGACATTCATGACATAAAATTATACAATAGCATAATTATGGAAGCATGGAGTTCAACATGTTCTAAGTCAGTCCGCAGATTTCCCCCTTCTCCTCCTTTCCTCCTAACCCCTGTTTTTTTTTAAATATATGTATACATGATAGTAGGATATACAGTGACAAACTTGGAGACATGCAAAAAGGTACAATTTCATCTTACCTTTTCTTCATGGTGTTTCTTATAAGTAAACTTTATTTTTACATTCAAAAATCAATAACTTTCCTATTATTCTAAACTTTTTTTCATAAAGCTTATTATAAATCAGTTTTATTTTTAAAACAATTAGATATATGGTAAAAATGAACAAATAGTTCAAGGAGTTTTTGTGGCATCCCCCACACATACTCTCCCCCTACTTTTACCTTCCAATACTATGGCATATTTTCTGTAATTAATATATTGACATTATAACAGTATTAACTAAAATCCACAGTCTATTCAGTTGTTCTCACTTTGATATCATTTTACTGCCCCAAGATTCTTGTCATAGTAGAATGCTGCAACTCAGGTTTATTTCCTCAGACCCCTCTTGGTTGTAGCAGTTTCTTTTCGGTGATTTGTACAGAGTTGATGATTACTAGTCAACTTACATCACAGGATTGGAATTTTTCTTTAGTCATTACACTGAGGTTATGGATTTTGGGTACAGAATGGCACCTTACAGAAGTAAGGTGCCATTTTTATTCCATGATTTATTACTGTCGATGACCTTGGTCACCTTGATGAGTTTGTCAGCTCTCTCCACTACGAAGTTACTGTCATTTTCTACCTTTCCTCACTATATTCTGGGGAGGAAGATATTACACACAGCTAATGGTTAAGAAGTCATGAGCTATGCTCTACTCTTTTTTAGGACAGAGAACTTAAATAATTTATTTGGAATTCTTCTGCATGGGATAACTGTCTCTTTTTCCTTATTTACTAGTTTACCTAATCTTTTCTTTATATTAGCATGAACTCATGGCCATTTTTTATATTTTGAGCTCAGTTCAGTGTTTTTTTTATTTGTTGCTCATATTTTTCCTACTCTGGTCATTGTTGAACTCTTTCAGATGGTTTCTGTACCCTTTTGATACACACATCATTTTTTAATGCTTTCTATTTTCTGGCATTACATGATGCTCCAAGTTCATCTTGAGTATTTTCTGCCTTCATTTTAATCAGCTATTTTTCTAAGACGCCTTGATCCTTTTAATTGGGGAAGGATATTAGATACTAATCTGTGTTCTAGGTGTACTCATTGCTACTATGATATTTTTATTCCCACTCATTTGTCATAGGGAAATGTATATACACATATCATGTATTTATATTTCTTTTTCCTCCTCTTTCTTTAGGGATGGGTTTGAGGGTTGAACTTAGGGCCTTGCCCATGTAGGGAAATTCTCTATCACTGAGTTACATCCCACTCCCTATATGTCATTTTTTATATCTATATTAAGTAAAACATTAGATCTCACTGATGTCTGAAACTTTAATTCATCACCACATCAATTATTTTAGCTTCCTCGATTTCCTTATCTGTATATTCCCATTCCAGTAATGAGAATCCTGGCTCCTATTACCTGTCATCCATTGCAAAATTTGCTTAGGTCATTGTCTTTTTCCATACTCCCTTAAGGAAAATTTTTTCATACATTTGCAATATAGTTGACTTATTTTGTCACAATCATAGTTCTTTCCTTTGAACTCCAACCTCCTGAAGTTATTTTTTTTCAAATTGGCACACCCAAAGTTTCACTCTTTGAGCTGTAAACTTGTGCAAGTTTGAAAAATTAAAAATGTAACATATGCATCATTTCAATTTCACTGCCTAACAAAGTCCTCTGTCATACTAAAACTCTGGAAATTAATGAGCATTTTTACTGTTTCTAGAGATTGGCCTTTTTCAAAATATTATATTACTATAATCTTAAAGCATATAGTTGACTTAGATTGACTTACTTCACCTAGCAATATGAATTCAAGTTTCTTCCATGTCTTTCTGCAGCTTGATAGTTCAGTTCTTTTTATCAATGACTAATGTTATATTGTATGAAAGATGTTTACCCAATCTCCTCTACACTGACATCTTGGTCACTTCCAGGTTTGGTGATTGTGAATAAAGTTGTTGAAATGATTTTCTGCATATTTAGAGTAGGCATAATCTTTTAACTCAGTTGAGTAAATACTGAAGAGTGTGACTATTTGACCATGTAACAAGTCCATTTTTAGTTTCTGCCAAATTATTTTCCCAGATAGGTGTATGGTTTTTCATTCCTGTAAGTGTGAATGAGATTCCTATAGCAGCACTTTCTTATCATACATGAGTGCAGTTCTAATGCTGCTTTGTCTCTTCAGAGTGTGTTTCATTTTGTCCTTTAACATATTTTTGCATTTTTGTTGTGATTGTTTTTGAAAGGTGATCATAATGTGTCTGCTATGCAATGAGAAGTGAAATAAATAAGTTATTTGTTTGTTTGTTTATTTATTTATTTATTTATTGGTACCTGAAATTGAACCCAGGGGTGCTTAGCCACTGAACAACATCTCTAGTCCTTTCTAGCCCTTTTTTCTTTTCTTTCTTATTTTATTTTTTTTATTTTGAGACAGGGTCTCACTAAGTTGCTTACATCCACTCTACATTGTTGAGGCTTACTTTTGAACTTGTGCTCCTCCTACCTCCACCTCCCAATTTGCTGGGCTTATAGGCATGTGCCAATTTTATTTTGATGCTTTAAGTCTATCTGTATAGGTCACACACACACTAAAAATAAGAAATATAAAACACTATACGCACAGTTAAAATTAAATGATAACCTAGGAGAAATAATTTGCAACATATATCACAGATAAATGGCTAACTCTCCAATAATCTAAGAATACTTAAAAATTGAGGAAAAATAGACTAAATCGCACCATTAAATAGTTAAAAGATGTGAACGATTATTTTAATAAGATGTAAAATTGTATTTAGGTATTTACAAATGTCCCTTACTCATAGAACAGAAATGAAACTATTAGATTAGAAAATAGTAAAACTCTTGGTATCGCAGTCTTTTGGTGAGGCTAAGCAGACGTTGTTTACCATTGCTTTCAGAAACACAAATTGATAGTAAAATGATGCAGTACTTATGTATGGGCATTTGATATTGTCTAGAACAAAAATATTTGCAGGTGTATATTTCTGATGACCAATTCCCCTTCTGGAACCTACTGTGAATATATACTTCCAACAATTATAAACACACACACACACACACACACACAATTACTCGTTGCAGCATTGTGGATATTTGCAAAAGAAGGGTAAAGGAATAAAAGTAACAGAAGGATAAATTTTCAGGGAAGTTGATTAAGAATGCACAGAAGATATCAACAAAGTTACGCCACTTTGATAGCAATGGAATAATAATAATGTTAACAATCAAAAAAAGGTGAGAGACTGAATAAACACTCTTATACACAGTCTCTGACAACCTCCCCGGAAATTCAACCTCCTTATTTATAAGAAACAACCCAGGGAGCCAGCAGGTTGCATTACACCTGCAAAAAGCCCAATTTCTGTCTCTAGTAACAGTCAAGGAGCTAAACCATAACTTCTGTAACAATTTGTTCCAAATAGAGGTCTTGATTAATAACTGACAGCTTACCTAGTTTTGCCCCTGCTTCCAATTTAAGACCAAACACAAAAAGTCAATTATGCACCCACTTCTAACCAACTACATAGGATGCACCACTTCTAAGCAGCCGACCTCCACAATTCCTATTCCAGAATCCTCCAGCCAGGGCATAACTGGAGCCATCCCTTGATTCCACTATAAAATTTTCCTTCTTTTCTTCTACCTGGCTTGGAGTCTTGGTTGGAATGCAAGTGGTTATAGCTGTTCACTATAGCAAACTTGGACTAAGTAGCTTTTGCTTCCCTCAACTGATTGTTCTTCATTTATTTCCACATTGTTAAAACACATGCATGAAATAGTGGGAGCTCAAAAAGAACTAGAAATGCTAGTTACCTAACAAATTATAAGTATATGGGGGTTGGGGATTTAGCTCAGTGGCAGAGCGCTTGCCTAGCATGAATAAGGCCCTGAGTTCGGTCCTCAGCCCCGAAAAAAAAAAAAAAGTATGTGGGACAGCATAAAAAACAACAGTGTGTTTGGACATTTCAATCCTCAGATTCATTCTCCAAGCTCACCCATATGAAAAAAAAAAGTCAATGGAAAATGCTGAGATTTGATAGTATAAGTACCAATACTTTCCTGTAGCCCTTCTGCAATTCCAGCAATCAGGCAATAGTCTTCAGCCAGAACAATTAGAAGGAAACCAACTGACTCAAAAGAAATGATCATTGTATGGACACATTATGCCCTCCGTTGCTAAATCCCTACATGATCAGCCTATGATAAAGCTATGGGCTGAGTACTCTTTTGGTAATCAAAAAAACTCTGAAAATTCTTATATCTCTGTCACAAATGTGAATGGAAAAGTATCGTCAAAAATTTCAGGAAGTTGATTGTGAGTTCAAGATGGCGTTTTGAAGACAAAGGCTTTCCCTGCACCTCCGCGACTGATCGGGATTTCTCCAACTTCCCGCCAGTATTTCCAGGTGCGTTTGGGGAGATTGGTAATATAAACCACCAGTCCTAATCTTGGCAGTAGATTTGAGAAATAGAAACTTGGACGCGACCTAGGGATTTGTTCTGACCTGTCTCGG
>PVKS010039545.1:0-17190 GCA_004027875.1 Aplodontia rufa | reverse complement strand
TGATAAATACATTTATTATTAATAATAATAAATGAGTCCTTATGGTAAAGAAATAATAAATATATTGCATATTTATTTACTTATTCATAAATAAATATGTATATAAATAAATATTATGTTTGTGTATATAAATAATAAATTAATAAAATAATATTGCTATTATACATGTACACACAGCATTATATATAAAGAAGAGCAGAACAAGCAATAATAAACAAAGTTACCCTAAAACAGGATATATTCTTCTAAAAGAAGAGTAAAACAGAAAAAAATGGTGCTTTCCATAGTCAGCAGGTCCAGAGCATAGTCCTCCTCCCTTGTGTCCCACTATTTTTTTTCCTCAAGACCACATGGCTGACATTTCTTCTTTTCAGAGATACAGGAGGCTACCACACATAGGAACATAGACAATGTTAGAATACATGCACTACTGGTATGATAAGTTCGAGTAAAATAACGATACCCATGTTTTTTCATAATTACATCCAGTCAAGTTGGAATTTCCAGATTCCTAACAAGAGGACCAAGAAGGCTGAGGAGATAATTCTGAGGCAAGTCATCCCACAGAGAGGTTTGTCCTTAGGATGTCCCCTTGATTCCCTGAGGAGCTGAAGTGTGCCCGATGCCAGGAAGCATGAGGCACATGCTCCACCCAAGGTGGGGACACCTCCAGGCTTCCAATCAAACTTTTCCCTTCCCACATGAGTTTCATTCTTTTTTTTTTTACTCACTGAATTTAGAGTGGGGTGAAAACATTCCTTTAAAGCAATTATTTATTTCTGGCTTTTCTCCTGACTGTGAAAGAGCCTTAAGGCAAAACTATTTAATGGAAAGGAAATGATTAACAACTTTAATTTGTGTTTCTGAAATTCTAACTCCAAATATTTGCCTACTTAAAAATTCCAATAGAATCAACTGACCAAGTACTGGAACTAATAAGTCATTTGAACAAGGTGGTTGATAACAACTCAGTCTATAAAAATCAACTGTACTTGTGCTCACTGGCAATGTTGGTGGGGGAGGGAAAGAGAGATCACAGTCAAAACTGTAAATGTGTGACAAAATACTCAGAAATAGATTAGGAAATGCACAGACTATAGGTTTAAAAATTCATACCCACAGGTATCTGCATACTTCTTTACAGAAAGCCATAAATCAGAAGATGTCACTTACTTCTGAAAGAGATGTCCCAGTACCATAAAAATATAATTACATTTAATCAGTAAATATACATAACCTGTCTCATAATCCTGTGTTCATTTTTAATAAACCTTGGCAAGGTGTCTATAAAGTTAATATGAAAGAGGAAATATAAAATAATAACATGGAATTTTTAAGAAATTAATATTAATAAGATTCTTGGACCATTAAACAGGAAAACAACAGGCTGGAGCGGTGGCTCGGTGGTTACGGTGCTTGCCTGGAATGTTTACGATAATGTTTATGATAAAGTTTATGATAATTTGTTATAGTGGCAATTTTGAAGAAGATAAAGATTCCTAATTCATATTATATATAAATTACCATAAACTTTGGGGCTAAAATCAGTGCAAAATTTCTGTATGATGGTTCCTGTAGATCAGAAAGAAGTCCAGCATAGGCCTCACTGGACTAAAATCTAGGTTTTGGCAGAGCTGCCTTAGAAAACTAAGACAATTTTGAATAAGATAAAGATTCCTAATTCATATTATACACAAAAAATAATTCTGAAATAACTAATGAGCCAAATATACAACTGTTTTAATCAACTTTTTCACTACGTGACCAAAAGTCCCAACAAGAACAATTTTAGAAGAGTAAAAGTTTATTTGGGACTCATAGTTTCAGAAGTCTCACTCCGTAGATAACTAACTCCATTGCTCTAGCCTGGAGGAGAGGCAGAAAGAACATCAAGGCAGAAGGGTGTGGAGGAGGAAAGTAGCTGGGAACATGGCATCAAGAAGGAGAGACAAATTCCCCTCACTATGGACAAAATATGTACCCCAGAGGCATGCCCCACTGACCCATCTCCTCCGGTCACACCTTTCCTGCCTACAATTATCACCCAGTTAACCCCTATAAGGGGATTCATGCACTGATTAGGTGAAGGCTCTCAAAACCCAAACATTTCCCATCTAAGCTTTCTTGCATTGTCTCATTTGAGCTTTTTAGGAGACAGCTAATGTCTAAACCATAGCAACAACCAAATCGCTTTGTTAGATAGTTGCATTGTGAAAGTTGTCAGAATCAAGATGGAGTCACTTTATATCAACCCTAACAAAAGAATAAATAAAGCCCAGATGTTATGAAAGAGGGGTTCTTAGGCAGAATTACCTGATAGTAACTATCAAAAGAGACTTTGAAAACCTCAAGTTTATACAAAGGTCACTGCAACTTTGTACGAAAAACATTTCTACAAGGACAGTTGTGAGCAGCTATTTGTTCAACCATGGGCTGACATTACCTTTGTTGTTAATCATTGCAGTCAGAGTTTATTGCCTCAAAATACGTTGTACGATTCTCTTCATTTTTGCCTCAGAAAACTTTCCCTTGCTTCCCTCTCTTGGAATATACTAATTTCCATTGCAATACTATTTCCAATAGAACTTGATTTTGCTTTGACTTTAACGTTTTTGTTTCTCTAGATCAATAATAACACACACACACATGCATAATTTGTAAGATAGAGGCAAGGACAAAAGGAGCTTTAGGAGAGAGAAAGAGGGAAAAACGTGTGTGTGTGTGTGTGTGTGTGTGTATGTGTGTTTGGAGTGGGAAAAGCCCTGTAAGTAATATACAAAATCCAGAAGCAATAAAACAGAAAGAGGGATAAATTTGACTTCAGAAAAATCAAAAATTCATGAAGGACAAAAAACAAATTGAAGCAAAAACAGTCTGAAGATCATTTCTAACATAGTTATTGGCAAAGTGATAATAACTTTACCATATGAATCAACTAATATAAGAAAAATAATACTAACTAGAAAGGAAAAAAAATGATAGCACATAACCAAGAAATTCTCAGAAGAGGAAAAAAAGTAAAACCTGGGAAATGGCAGTGAAGCCTCAATATTTTACCCATTAGATGGAGGAAAACTTTTAAATATTGATAACATTCATTAATTGAACATGACAGAATATTTCTTTTTTCTCCCATGGTGTATAAATATATAAAATACATACAAATGAAATTAAAATTAAGCCAAAACTTTCTGTATGTAGCCTACCCCATGACTGAACCAACCCTACACTTCTTCTTTTATTAGACAAGATAAACATATGCCCACACACACACACTCACATACTCACTCAATCACACACACACTGAACTAGGCTGGAGAAGCAAAGCCCCAGAGACAGATGTCAGGTGTCATTTACCTGATTCCACTATTTCCAGAAAGCTGCACCAATTCACCCACATTTCCAGAAGGGGAAGAGCACCCCCAGGGGGAGAGTTTCTCATTCTCCCCACGGCCTTCCTGCCTGGACTGGTGAATCCCACCACCCACCCTGCACCCCAAAGCTCATGGTAGCACTTTTCTTTTGCTTTTTTCCCCCCCAACTTTAGAAGGATGAAAATAACACTCGAAGTTTATTAATTTGAAACATCATTCATTATTCTTTGCCTGGGAATATAAAGTCAGAGGCTAACCAAAGGACTTAGGGTAAACAAGAGCCTGGCCTCTACCATTATACACCTACTGGAGAGAGAAGTTGGAATCCAGAAACAGTCTCTGTGGCATGTACTAGTTATGGATCTTAGAAGGAGACCAGGTCCTCGCTGCTTTGTCCATGAAAGAAAGAATTATGCACAATGACTTTACTGCAGCTGGGTTCATAGGAAGTCAGTAACTGGAAATAAACCAAATGTTCACCAGTATGGTTCTATTACTCTATCCATCCTATTGCATGTGTGTGTGTGTGCGTGCACATGTGTATGCTTCCTTTGAATCCTGCACAAGGACACTGACCACTGGGAACAACCTCTACCACATTTGAAATCACAGTCAAGTGCAAATTTTCAGTTGATTAAACTAAATGCCAGTTCTGTCATTCCCTCCACCTGCCTACAAGCATTCCTTCCCCAGAAAAATAAAAAATAAAATAAAATCCTCAAGGAAAACACTTGTGTTAGCAGGTAAGTGGAAAGAAAGAAAACAAAATCCATCTTAAAATAAATAATAAATCATAATAGTTTTAAGTGTCTGTTCTAAAATTTTTAATTGGTCAAATTATTTCACTTACAGGAATAGTGGAGCCTGAATTCTCCAACACAAGCATAAAACATCCACAGGTTGGGCATGGAGGTGCATGCCTATAATCCCAGCAACTCAGGAAGCCGAGGCACACAAGCTGAGGATCACAAGTTCAAGGACAGCCTAAGGAATTTAGTGAGGCCCTGAGCAACTTAAGAGAGATTGTATCTTAAAATAAAAATTAAAAAGGGCTAGGGATGGAACTTGGTGGTAAAGCACCACTGTGTTCAATCTCCAGTACTAAAAAACAAACTACAAAGAAAAAAATGTGTCTTGGTTCTTAGAGTTTTGGATTTGAAGTGCAATTCTGTACTTTGCTGAGCAGGTAATGTTGGATGATTTATTTATTCTCTTAACTTTGGCAATTTTATGGAGTTGCTATGTAAAACTTTTGAGGATGCCCAACACTTGGCAAATGTCTTTTGACTTCTCTTTTCTAGGATTTATCTCTGGAGTTAGACTGCTATCCTACCACCTATTTTTGTAAATTATATGTCATTGGAATGCAACCACACTCATTCGTATTGTCTGTGGCTGATTTTGTGCTTAATGGCAGCAAAGCTGAATATCTGAGATAAAGCCTAAAATATTTACTCTTTGGACCTTTAACAAAAGTCCCTGAATTATGTAATGGTTTGCTACCTCTCCTGCCTGCACTCTTATGTCACAAAATGGTTATACACATACAGAAGAAAATATTATTGCTAATTACATTTGCACATTTCTGAATAGGGCTGTCTTCATTCTTCTATTGCTAATTATACTTTCAACTTCATCTAAATTTTTTTTCTATCGGAAAAGAGCTTATCCACAGATGATGATAAGCTGAATTTCCATATGTTTTATATTCCATGCATCTTTTATTGAAAGAAAGATCTAGATTCTTTCAACATATGCCTGAAAGGGAAGTTTTAGTTAAGGCATACCTTATCCAGTAGGATCTATTTGGCTTCAAGGGACAGAATTCACAACTGAATGTGGTTCAAGTCATCATATCTGGTTCATCTCATTTCGTAAGACATTTATAAGGGGTGCTCAGTTACCTAAAAGTAATATGGTGTGACCAATGATCCTGATCCATTGCATCCTTCTGCTAGGTTATCCTAGGTTTGAGGTTTTCATACAAACACTTTATTGCCTCACAATCAGCTGCATCAGCCTGTTCAGAGACAGAAATAGAATGGGAGGAATAAGATGGCAGCACCTCCCTAGCCCGCCTCTCTCCATTTCTTAGAGAATTCCCCACTCCTACCTCCAACCCCGCTGTGCCGGAAGAATTCAAATTTGCAATTTTTTTAAAGAAAGAGAGGGACAGTAAGAAAAAAAGAGAGAATTTTTTTTAATTTAGTTTTTCACGTGGCTTTTGTTGCTCTGACACTTTATATACGTGGTTTGTTATGTCTGGGGTTTGAACCCACGTCCTCACACATGCCAGGCAAGCTCTGTAACTGCTAAGCCAACCACTCCAGCCCCTCAGTTTGCCTGAATCACAGGAATGCTTCTAGCTGCCAATGATACTGAGAAATGAGTATCCTGCTTGCTTGTTGGTCTGTTCCTTTGTTTACTTTCAGCCTCTCTACAGACAAGCAAACCCAGAAGGCGTTTGGAATGTCTGTTGGCAGACCAGCCACTCCTTGCTGCCACAGTGACTGATCAAAGTCTAAACATCACCAACCAGGTGGAAAGAGACCTTGATGTATGCATCTGATTTATGAATGCTTCTTTCTGGGTTGAATCTTTGCTATCTATACCTGCTGTCCCTGTTTGGAATTGGGGCCTGTGATTTAGAGCAGTCTCAGAAGGATCTGCCTCCAGCATGAACACAAAGTTCCTCATTTTATCATCTGAGGTTCTTGGTAGTCTGAGATGGGATGTGTAAACCACCTCTTGAAAGCCCTGTACAAGGAACATTTCCAATGCTAGCTTTCTAGTAGTTGAAGGGTAGACAAATGCAATGGCCACAAGGAGGTGGCCAGTCAAGTCCTTGTGGATGGAGCCCAGCCAGCCTCTTTGTGGTGTTTTGTGTCTTTTTTGTTCATTCCCTTGAAACGAAAGGGCTCCTCACCAAACATCAGGATCTCAACTCACCAGTCTCCTACTGTGCGCTCTCTAGCATGGCAGCAGTGGCATCCTGCCAAGATTTGCTTGTTCCTTCTAATCTTACCCTTCCAATGACTGCACCACAGCATATGGTTCTCCTTCCCTTTGAACACTAGTTTCTTTGGTAAATGAGACTTTTATGGCTTTTAGTCAAAGGCCTGCTGCAAGATTTATACATATTTTATACACATTTTATATTATTCTGTTAAAATCTTGTACGGTCGCTCAAAATTAAAAAAATTTTTAAAAAAAGATTTATAAAGCAACTACCATCATCTTTCCCTATCCCTGGGGGATTGGTTCCAGGTACCAAAATCCATGAATGTGCAAGTCCTTTATATAAAAGGCACAGTATTTGCACAGAATTTCCCATATACTGTAAATAATCTCTAATTACTTATAGTTCTTAGTATATTGTAAGTACTATGAAAATAGTTGTTATACTATATTGTTCAGGGAATAATGACAAGAAAAAGTCTACATGTTCAATAAATTTTTTTTGTCAGAGTACTTATGATCTTTAGTTGGTTGAACTTGTAGATGTGGAAAACCACAGATACAGAGGGTCAACTGTGCTAGCTATGTCACTCTGAGCGTGAGAGGGAATTTCAGAGCCTGCAAGTGGTTCTTATTGCAGAGGTGAGGGCATTTCATAAAAGGAAATTGGTTTTGCTGACCATTAGTTACCAACTCCTAAGTCTCTTCTCTATTTGGAATTGAGGCCATTGATTTGGAACAGTCTCAGAAGAGGTTTAGTCCTTGACGTAAACTTACAGTTCCTCTATTCTGTCAAGTGAGGCTTGCAATATTCTGAGGTGGGTTGTGGAAACCACACCTTGAAAACTAACCATCTGGGATCATTCAATGAGCCATCTTTCCTTTTTATTTTTATCTTCAAAGCTATTCATTATTTGTATAATGAACAGTTAATATTTTGATAAAGTAATGCCAGCAGAATATAGTAACAAGATGGTCTTTTAAAAACCCCATGTTAGCCAGGAATGATGGCATATACCTATAATAACAGTGATTCAGGAGGCAAAGGCAGGAGGATTACAAGTTTCAGGCCAGCCTCAGCAACTTAGTGAGACACTCAATGACTTAGTGAGACTGTCTTAAAATAAAACATTAAAAGAATTAGTGATATATTTCTGTCATAAAGCATCCTTGTGTTGAATCCTCAGTACTCCCCCCCACTAAAAAAAAAAAAAAAAAAGAAAACAACAACAACAAAAAAAACCCACAGTAAACAGGAACCAAGGACCTGTCATAATATTTCCCACATGCAAAAAGAAAATTCTACATGGGAACCATTAGGTGAACTGAATTTAGGATTCTATCGCATTTGGTTTAAAATCATGATAAAAACTAGTGAGGCTTAATTCACCCCACAGTAAAAAAAAAGCTAATTTCTGCTTGAGAAAAAAAGACTGCTGCTTTTCCATTGGGCAATGGTATCACAACAGAACTACAACAGAAAAAAAATCCATATCTACCCTATTGTCATCAAGAAATAAGCCACAGTCAGTTTATATTGAAATCACCTATAGTTCAGAAAAGTAATAGCCATTACTAAATGAGAACTTTCCTTATGCCAGATTATGTTTAACTCCTCACCCATACTGCTTTGTATTTTATGGAGAAGGGGACAGGTAGACAGAGGAGAAGCTGCTAGCTACCAGCTTATTGTTGATAGAGCACAGATTTTACTTTTTTTCTGCTTGCTTCCAAAACCCATGTTCTTTCCCTACTTTGAAACACGTTTTTAAAAAGCAGCACTATAATATCTTCTAAAATGCCACAGTTTTTTGGTTAGATAACATATTAGTCAGCTTTACATGACTGTAACAAATACTTAAGGTAATTGACTTACAAAAGGTTTATTTTCGCTCACAGTTTTGGAGCTGTTAATCCATGACAATTGTTCCCATTGCTTTGGGCCTGTGGTGGCATGGCATATCATGGTGGGGGCAAGTGGTGGAAGAGGCCTATTCACCAAGACCAGAAGCAAAGGAGAAAAAGAGAAAGATTCTGGCATCCCACAATCCCCTATAAGAACACACCTCCAAAGATGTAACTTCATCCCCCCAGGCCCTGATCCTTAAAACTTCTACCACCTCCCAGCAGCACTATACACTAGGGACCAAGCCTTTAACACACAGGCCTTTGAGGACAATCCAGATCCAGACTACAGCAGGAAGCAATGAGTTCAGTAATGTTCAATGATTAATCTTTCCACACCGCAGGCACACTGCTCCTGCATGACGGGCTCCATGCAGTCATGGGCTGGGCTTCCTGCCCCCACTTGAATCCATGCTACTCTGTGGCTCAGCTATTCCACCACTCCACTGCTGCTTTTCATCAGGGGACAGTATGCTGGTTGCACAGCTTGGCTGCTGGGTCACTTTGCTCTACTTATCAAGGGCAGGTGCCCTGGCCATTTGTTGCTGAAGAAGACCAAGCTGCTTAACGCAATGACACCACTCATATTCCCCAATCTGCAATTTGTACAGGCATGGTGGGTCAGTTCACTCCCATTCCCCATCCACTGGTATGGCTTAAAGTCTGGAAAGTGAAACTTTGACTGTCTGCCTTACCTGTCCACTGGCTGCCTCATCTATCTGTTTGAAGTTGGCTGCGGAGTGAGCTCTGGCAGAGGTTGCATCTGGAGTATCTGTATGTGGCCCCTCTGTGTGGCTGATTGGCTTCCTAACTGCACAGTTGCTGCTCTGAAAGCTGGCATCCAAGTGTCTAGACAGAAGCTCTGGTGATTTATTTTGCCTTGGAGGTTGCGCAGCAACCCTTCCCCATCACATAGTCCCACCCAGATTCAAAGGCAGGAGTACCAGTAGTATGCAGAGCAGAGGGCAGAGTAGATGCCAATGCACCAGGCTTTGGAGACTACAGTCTGCCATAGAAGCTCAGAAGTGTTTCCTCCAGGCATACAACTGAGGCTGCCTATCAGCTCTGCTGTGGAAGGACACTAGAGGGGCTTACCAGAAGACAGCTGATAGGTACTTACAGAATTGGCTGGGTAGATATGATGTCATTATCTAACACCTAGAGCATCTGATCCCTTATACCTGAATGTAAATGGATATTAGGGAGCTGAAAATTCTACACCCATTCTCCTGAGCCTTTACCCATTCCAAACTTTAAAGGAAAGTTGGGCCACTTGTATTGGGTATGAGTCCCTCATTGATTTTAGCTTCCAAAGACATCTGTAGGGTCTGGGTCTCTGTCAACTGATCCTTTGAACATAATGTCACTTGCAATTAAGACCAATTAATGGTAATGCTCATTTCTCTATTTACTGAATCAAGAGGAAAAGTATAGTTATGTGGCCATAAGTCTGAATATAGAAATATTTTATTATCTTCTATATTATAGTCTTAATACACTGGGTACTTTCATATGGCTCCATTTTTGGTGGCTATTTTGATTATTCAGATAAACACCCTTATTGGAGTTTCCTTGCTCTGTGGATGTCAGAACTGAGGCAGAGAAAGATCAGCCATTGCCCAAGGTCAGCGCAGAATACGAGGATTCAATTTTCCTGCTTGTTGTGTGTTGAGCTTGTGGTCTGTTCAATGGGCCAGCTGAAGAACAGAAAGAATACAAGAAAGGAAACACAGTGTCTGTCCCCATTAGGAAAGGTCCCATGTGGCTAACATGGGGAAACCATGGCCAGAATGCTGCTCATCTCTGAGGAATTGTTTAAGCAGCTCTCTGTCCCTGCACTACCTGGGACAGGGGCTCAGTGAGGGCTTTGATATGCCTTATGCTATGCTATGCTATGCTATGCTATGCTATGCTATGCTATGCTATGCTATGCTATGCTATGCTATGCTATGCTATGCAGGGTTCCCAGAGATGGATTTACTGTGAGCCTAGACAGGGAAAAGACTGGAGTCTTTTCCTAGAGTGACTACTCATGGAATTTCTCACCCTAGGGCTGCACTGCTTCCCTGAGCAGAACACTGGGGTCTCCTTACTTAAAGGAAGAACCACTATCCCACCCATCTTTCCTCCTTCACCAGAGTGAAAACTGGGCCCAAAGTATTGCCCTGAACATACATGGGTATTAATAGCTTGGGGTCCTTAAAGTTGCTTTCTATGAAAGTTTAGAAGCATGCAAAATAGCATGCATTTTGAAAGCAAGGACTCAATAGTTGAAAATTCCCATATGGGTAGCAAAAACTCTTTGTCTTTAAGATAATCATGAGTGTTCTGAAGCTCATTACCATCCATGAAGGTAGATGGTATTTAAGTTCCAAAATGTTATTTCTTCCTCTTGTCTTGGAATTAAAAACACCCTTTCCTGGGTGGCCTGTATCCTGCCACCTACTTGTGTATTTCAGGCTAAAGAGTGGCATCTGTGAATCAGAACTGTGTCTTCTTAAATCTTTTCTGGTTTTCATGCCAATCCTGAGCAAGTCACAGAGCTGACTTTGTGAGTCTAAGTGGGAGTTGTTAGTCAGTGCAAACCAGTTCTGGTGAGGGCTGCAATCAGACATTCACTGCAGAGAGCCTCACTCGCAGAGAACATGCTGCAGATGTGCTGTGCAATCAGCATGCACCCAGGGCATATCTGGGTGGTTGTTTACCTCTGCATGGGAAGGCAGGGCCTCTTCCATCTGTTAGGAGCTAGTGAACCCAACGACTGGGTGCACTGTCACAATCTGGGCTTCCTCTCTGTCCATATGCTTTGTGTTCATGGCACATTAATAAAGAGATTGTCTGTCTTGATTGGGCTAATGGGGTAGTGAGAGGCACAAGTGGAACGGAAGTTCCCAGCTCTGCTAGCCCAGCTCAGCTGGAGAATTCATTTTATCCACGAGACACTGGACCACCAGAGAGAAGAAAGCATTAGGAAGTGATTTCAGGATCCTGAATACTTGAGCCCCTTTCTCCACTGTAACAACTGTATGACCTTAGTTAAGTGACTTGAGGTCTTTGAGCCTCAAGGACCTAGACTACAAATGCAGCTTTCAGTAGGAACTTCCTCACAGGGAATTTATGTGAATGGGATCACATGCATCAAGACTGCTGTTTTAGTCAGCTTTTTTTGCTGCTGTGAATAACAGACCTGACAAGAACAATTTAGAAGAAAAGTTTATTTAGGGAGTCACAGTTTTAGAGGTCTTTGTCCATAGAAGGGCAGCTCCATTCCTTGGGGCTCAAGGTGAGGCAGAACATCACAGTGGAAGGCACAGCTCCAGGAGGCAGAGAGAGTTACACTCACCAGATAGAAAATATATACCCTAAAGGCACACCCGCAATGACCCAGGTCCTCCAGCCACATCCTACCAGCCTACAGTTACCACTCAGTTAATCCTTGTCAGGGAGATTGGGTTAAGGCTCTCTTAACACATTCACTTCACTCTCAGTCTTTTTGCATTATGTCACATATTGAGATTGTGGAAGACACCTTCTATCCAAACCATAACAGATACTTTGGGAAATGGTTTGTGATTATAGTTGTGAGGTAAACAAAATGTCAATAATGATTGAGTTAGTATTGTCACCAAAGTACGTTTGTGAAGCATCTTAACTGCTCCATGGCAGCTGTTTTTACTTAGAAAAGCAAAGCCATGCTTGCTCTATGTGGAGCTTTTTCCTCGAGTCAGGCAAGAATGTGGCATAACACATAACGTTCCATCTGCTTCCTTCATCACATTCTGCAGGCTATGGGCATAAGATGAACATGTCCACGCAGTACCACTGGCAATGAAGTGGGCTACTGAGTGCTGCATTAATCTCCTCAGAAGTTTACCAGTGACCTTAGGGGTTGCCTCAAACTCCTCTTGATTCTGTTTTCCAAGGAGCTAATTCACCCCTTGTGAACATTGACCTCTGCTTTGTTATAGCAATTTCCACAAAATTGAAAGCATTTGTCACTGGTCTCCCTTTTCCCCTAGGTTTTCCAGCACTTTCAGTTAGGATGGCTGCTTATTGCTAGGGTGAAGGAACCTGAGAATGGCATCTCCATCCATTGCCTATGGTGCATAATAGACCCCTACAAACTGGGTATGAAAACAGAACCCACTTGCTAGTTCACTTTCTATAGGTCAGGAACTTGGATACCCACTGTGTGGTCAGAATCTCTGCTTAGGGGGTCTCAGAAGGATAAGGACTGGGGGAAGGAATCTGCTTCCAGGATCATTCAGGTCATCTGCTAACTTCATTTCCTTGAAAGTCTAGGACTGAGGTTCCACTTCCTAACTGTCCCGGGGTCTGTCTTGACTTCTAAAAGCCATGCCCAGCCTCCTGCTCCTTCCAACCTCAGGGGATAACCTTCCATCTGTTGTATTCACTTCAAACTAGAGTCCCTAATGTCCCTAGCGGTACTTGTAGACAGACTGAAGAAATCCTGTGGTTAGGTCAGGCCTATTGGATAATCTCCCCACTCTTCAAACTACCTGATGAAAGACTTTAATTGCTTCTGCAGGATTTCTGCACAGTACTACTTCCATTTCTTTTTTTCTATGAGCCACTGAGGGAAGATGAGCATGAGTGAATGGGACTTTGGGGACCATCTTAGAACTCTGCTGCTTACAGAATCCAAAATTGGGCCAATAAATACTTGTAACAGAAATGAAAGGGATCAAGTCAAATTTTTCTCCCCCAGAAACAAATTGCTAATATGATTTGCAGGAGACCAGGATTTCCAAAGGTACCCCAGCCCAAGGCTGGCTTCAGGGAAACAACTGGGTCCCCCTTTCAAATGCAGATACTCAGCCCTGAGGATTCTGGTTTTAGTCCTCTGGGGTGAAG
The DNA here is from genome assembly GCA_004027875.1 of Aplodontia rufa. NCBI lineage: Eukaryota > Metazoa > Chordata > Mammalia > Rodentia > Aplodontiidae > Aplodontia > Aplodontia rufa. The sequence goes on along the minus strand of PVKS010039545.1, from coordinate 4,078 downwards.
AGTAGGACATCTGCCTTCTACAGGCTTCTCTTTGGGGGATCCTGGAAGCACCCTGTCTCTAGGCTTCATCTGAAACCAGCCCTTGCACCTGGAGAATTTGCCAGATGTACAAAGGCAGCATCACCAAGGAGGTTTTGCTGAAGGAAATCTAAGAACCCCAAACCAGAGCCTCCTGGGTTCATCACATTAAGGTTGATGCCTCCCAAAAATAAGGGATACAGAAAGACACAGGGAAGAATTCCTACTTCCTCCAGGGAAGAAGTAAAATGGATGATTCTTTTTTTTAATTCAAAAATTTATATGTTGAACAATCACATAAGCTTCAAACAAAATACTCTAATATATGTACAGGTTCTGAAAATCAGATTTACCCCCAAGAGCCCCCCAATTACCCACCCTTATCCCTCCCCTCCCCTTCTCAAAACATCCCTAAAAGTGTATTAGGTTGTATGACATTACACCATAAACATGGATGATTCTTATATATTGTTAATAATCATGGCACTTATTTGTAGAAATGAGAGTATGTTCCTTCCACATTAGGAGAATTTGTGAGTTCATTGAAGTAGGATCACAGAGTAATCATGGATACTGCATTTATTCAGTTAGCAGACACTTACAGAGCCAGGTTGTGAGAGATGGGCCTGCCCTCAGCACCCCATAAAGCAGACAGGTACACAAATAACTGAGAGTCTGTAAGCACTAATAGGCAGTATGTGCAAAACACTAAGCCATTTACCATTTCACTGCACACAAAAGGAACCTGGAAGACTGTAAATGCCAGGTTACGTTAGTGTCCAAGTGTCCCCTTTCTCTAACCATATCAGGCCATATCCCCATTGGACAACCAGCTTTTTAGCAGGGAAAGTGGACATGATCACCCACATCTGGAATGCCTTCAACAGCTGAGCCAACCTTAGCTATCTAACAGGACCAGAGAATGGGCTTCCTGCACCTAGGGTAACAGAAGGTTATTACTTATAATTCTGCCCACTCACCAGACTTAATAAACACTCTGTGAGCCATATGTTATTGAAATTCTATCTCATGTTTTCCTGTGATTGCTGGTGACCTCCTGCCCTCTCTTCACCTCTCCCAAGAAGCTAGATAGACTTGGTGTTCCTTGCCAGATGAATATGAAGAGCAGAGAACTTCTACGACAAACTGCAGCATCCCAGAAGAGACCCAACTGTTCCTTTTGCTTTATAGAAAGCCAGCGGAGTGTGGACAAGATAGAAGGGAAATGTGGATCGTCCCCCAAGCCTGAAAAAAAAAATGGCCATGATGTGTAGAGCCCAGACTGAGCACCCAGGAACCAGGGCTGCTTCCAACAATGATGATAATGATATGGATAGTGCAGTGATCAATGGCCCCTGCATTAACCTTGACTACATGGTCTACACATTCTAGTACAACCTCACCCATGACAGGTGGTGAGATCCTTCAAACTGAGGATGAGAAACCTGTGCTCAAGTGGGACCTATCTCCATCTTTCATGAGCAAGACCTTGCTGGCATACAGTGAGTAATAGATGTGTACTAGTGTCAATTGCCACAGGTCATTGTCTCCGCTCCTTCTGTGAAGCCCTTGTTCATGATGGGAGTCAATCAACAAAAGTACAGCTCCTCCCAGATTCAGCAGGGCCCACTATGAATCATGGTTCTCCCTGCCCTTCGGCAACTTTAGCATCATGGAGAAGCTCACAACTACTCTGAACATCATCCTGCTCCCCAGAAGACATGGATAAACTGTGGCAAGGTAGACTCAAAGCTGCCTTATGCATCTCTGTATCCACTGACATGCCATCCCTGAACTGAATGGGATGTCACCAAGCAAGTCTTCCATGCCCCACACCCAATGTGCCTGACTTGCCTACTTAGAGAAATAAGCCAAAGGCAATGACTTCAGAAGGTGGTAAATTGAGTGTCAAAGGGACCCCAAAAGGTCATTCTTGCTTAACTAAGGACAAGTTATCTTTGGAACTTGAATGGCAATACCCACTCCCCTGGCTCTGTTGGGACTATCACTGCTCTTGGCACTTCAAAGCTCATTTGTACTTTCGGCGGCAGCAATCAACCACTTTGTGGAGCTCACAGTTCTCCTAGCCTCCAAGAAGTAAGAAATCTGGACTACCAGCCCCAACAACAACATGAGAACTAGAGAGAAGGCCTCAGCTACTGATAATCCTTGTCTCAACTCAACCGCCAAAGGCTAACCATCTCCCACCTTTGCTCGGTTCTCATCTCGTGCCTTTGAAGCAGCATGGGACTCAGAGAAGACTACCTTCCCACACACCATCAGTTCTATTAATTGTTAAAGCCACAGAAAATGGACGAAGACAACATTTATTTATTTTCATTGTGGTTTGTGATGCTTTAAATGGGAATTAAATAGAAAAAAATATCACTTGCAGTGGTACCATGCTTATATTCCTCAGAGTACAGAGATAGTCCAGCTTATCAGTTGCTGGAATATATCATCCTTGACCTCCTGATCTTGTTCCAAAGCTACATAGTTCCTATTGTAGCAAAAGCGAGGATGGGTTTTTTTTTTGTAGAATGTGCTTAAACATTCCAGTAAAATGAGTTATTTATAAATATTAAGCACTACAGATGTCACAAACATCGAAAATAATGGATCATGAAGATGAAGTGCATGATATAACCAAATCTTCAAGTAGAAAGGGCCTGAATGCAATGGGTCATGAACTCTAGCAGGAGTGCCTCTCTGGCCATTCTGGGAGCAGCTGGTACTTTCAGAGCTGTTCCCAGAAGTTGCTATCACACTACTGAGCTTTTCCCCACATTCACAACAGCTCTGATTCTTCCAGGCACATGGAACAAATATGGGGCCCAGGCCAAGTGGATGCAGCTCTCCTCCTCTCTCTTTCAGAGCTAAATACCCCAAGTCAACATTCCCTCTCCACAATGCACATTTGTGCATCCTTCCAGGGTGCAGCACCCTCTCTGTGCTGTTTTCAATGTATCAGGATCCCTTCAAAACTGGAAAGCCAGTTTTCTCCTGTTGAAATTGTTCTTCTCAATTTGATGTCAACCTCTGGCCTTTTGAGGTCATTTAGTGTCCTTCAGGTTTGTAGAGAAAATCAGCAATGCATTCACCTACCACCATGTCCCAGAAACTGTCTAACTAAATACAAGTTTGCTTCATACCAGCTGTTGATAAAAATGCTCTCATGGAAAGACAAGAACTGAGCCTGTAGCATGATGGCACACAGCACCTTCTTGCCACCTCAGCCTTGCAGTCCTTACTGCAACCTACACACACACACACACACACACACACACTCACTCACACATGCACAGACTTGCATTGAGACACACATGTGGACATACACACACTACCACACACACACACACGGACATACACACAAACTCACACATACAGATACATACACTCTTACATATACATGTACATGCATGCTTACATATATAAACACATATATACACACAGAGACATAAAACATACACGTGTGTACCTTTACATACTCATATATTCTCACAAGGCACTTGTGCACTTTCACACACTCACATGGACACATTCACACACTCTCTCCTGCACACTGTTTCCATGTGCACACATTGTGTCCTCCTCAGTATGCTCACTCCTGAATTTTCTCTGCTACCCCTGCTTTGTCTGCCAATACAAACCTTCTGCCAAGTCTCATTCCTGATTTATCTTGAAAAGAGTCCAACGCCTAACCCACTTTGCAAGGGCAGAAAGAGGTGGAATAATTGCTTTTATGTAGGGCATGCCTCTGGCTGCTCTCGGGAGATGCCCTGGTTTCCTTCCAGATAGAGGCAACTCTCTGCTCACTCACTCCATTCACCCTCTGGCCCCTCCTCGGCACAGAGCGCACATACACCTTCCTGTCCAGGCCAAAAGTGACTCCTAGAGGATCCTCTGAGCTACTTGGTCAACACAAAGATTTGAATATCAAGTACAAGTATGAAGGCACTGGCAGAGATAGGCAAGGTGGGGTCGTCACCTGGCTTCATTCGGGAGTTTTCTCTCTACCTAGGATATTCACACTTCCCATTTATCTGTCCCCTTGGTTGTT
>PVKS010039544.1:0-17183 GCA_004027875.1 Aplodontia rufa | reverse complement strand
GTCTATCAAAATCACAGGTGATTGATGCCAATCACCTCATCATTGGATTAGATTTCTGACAAAGACACTAAGAGGGATTATGCTCATACTTGTAGAATTTAAGCCAATCTATTTGGTTTTGTTTCCATTGCCCAGAGTAGTAGGGTCAAAAAAGTTACTTCTGGTTGGATTTTAACTTTTAATTCCATTTTTCAGAATACTCATATATTAATTCATGGTGTGGGGATTTTAATGACGGGAGTTGTCATAACCTTATTTGAAGTTGCTTCATATTGTGACACCATTATATACTATAGTCACTCAGGTGTCTTTATTTTGTCAACTCTGACATTGTCACCCAAATGTAATATAGTATAGAATTCATTTATATATGCAATTAGAACTTATTTTATCTTAGTATTCCTGCTATCATTTCATTTACAAAGATCTGGTCAAGGATTCCATCTGTAAGTCAGCAATGAAGAATGAGTTTATCAATTGCCATTCTGGCTCCAAAATCAGAACTACATTTTGGCCAGTGGTCCAGGGATGTGGGTATATATCTCTGAGGTTTTTGAAGAAATCAATATTTTGTGGGTCGCAGTCAATTTGCTATATATTTAAAAGTGTAGTTCATAAGAAATAGGAGGGGCTCTGTTGAAGGTGCCTTGCAGATATTGGAACTGTGTGTCACTCATGGTAACGTGGGCATTTGTAGGAATGTCCTTCCTCCATCAACTACAATATTAAACTCTTCACCAAGGAAACGTTTCACAGATGATTTAGGTTAGGAACAGAATCTAATCTTTTACATCCCAGTAAGAAGCTGATTCAAGGTGTTGATTGACAGCTCTTAAAGGATTTACTAGGTCACATTGAAATACATGATTCAAAAACAGGGAGGGCTTTCCTTATTCAACTAAAACAAATAAGAAAATATGGAAACCAGATCATTCCATCTTTTTTTTTTTTCAGGAACACTTTAGTGAAACTATTGAAACTTTATTATAGATTTAAAACATTTCTACTGAGTGTTGATTACGCCATCTTAAGGACTTTGTTTTTCAAGAGTAGTAGAAAGTCATTAGTTGTTGATTTCTGGTTTTTGTTTGTTTGTTTTTGAAGAGAGAAGGACAGTGAGAGAGAAAGAATCAATTTTTATTGAGTTTTTCACATGGCTTTCTTTGCTCTGACACTTAGTTGTGTATATGGTGCTGGGGTTTGAACCTGTGTACTTGCACATGCCGGGCAAGGGCCATAACCACAAAGCCACCTCTCCAGCCCCTAAGTGTTGATTTTATAGTTTCAAAATAACATTCTTTTGATGAATGTAGGAAATGGGTTGTATAAGGGCAGGGATTAATAACGAGAACCCAGGAAAGTAGATGTTGGAATAATCCAAGTAAGAGATGTTAGCACCTTTGTCTTAAATGGTGGCTGAGGTAATTGGTATTTTAAGCTCCTTTCCTAGAAACTGAATAAGAAAATCGTGCTGGGCCCCTATTTCAGGTCAACCCAACCAATTCGTGCTCTAGATTTCATCTCCTCTCACCAACCCAGGGCTATTCTCTAAGCATTGTTTTTTACCCCCCTTTCCTGCATTTGGATGAATTCCCCTTCTCTTATACATCACTTCCATCTGCATTCAAACGTGCATCCATATCCCCTGTCTTAAGTAAGCAAAAAATTCATCCCACTCCTGACTCCAAAGCAAATAATTCCTTCAATCCCATTACTTAATATCAGTGCTTTTATTTATAGCAAAGTTATACCTGCCATCTACGCACCTCTTTAATTGACGCTTGAATCCTGTCCATTAGGACTTATCCCCAGAATTGCACAAAAACTGCCCATGATACATTTTCATTTCTCATCTTATTCACCTATCAGCAGCGTTCAATACAGTTGATTATTCTAAACTTCTTGCAATACCTTCTATCCTTGGCTTTTAGGCTACAAGTAGCTTTGTGCCACCATTAGCTCACTGATTTTCCATTTCAGACTCCTTTGCTGACTTCTCATTTCCCTGTCTTCAACCCATCTTTTGAAAGTACACTCGGGCTCAGAATTAATACTTCTCATCTCTCTGTATACCTATTTCCTAGTGATTTTATGCATCCCTTAGCTTTAAATACCATCTTGATATTGATATTTCTTAAAAGTCCATCTATAACCTACCCACCTCTCTCTCTCTCTCTCTCTCTCTCTCTCTCTCTTTCTCTCTCTCCCCTCTGCCTCTCCTTGACTTAAACAGCTGTTCTCTGTTCTTTATCTCACTTGGTTGCCTACTAGTCATCTCAGTGACAAAGTGACCAAACCTTAGTATTTGATCTTCTTAAATCTGATCCTCCAGTAGCTTTCCCAATTGCAGCACATGACAGCCCCATGCATCCAATGCTTAAGACTGAAACTGTGAAGATAATGTTTCATTTTTAATTTACCTTAGACCAGAGTCCAATCTGTTAGCAAAACTTGACTATAGTGTTCCTTCAAAATGTACCCTGCATCTGACCTCTTCCCTCCCTTCCACCACTGCAACCCTAGCCCAGAGTGCACACCTGTGCACCTTGGATGATCCTTAACAGCTTCCTGACTAGTGTCCCTGATTCTGTCCATGCCCCTTTCCAGCGTTTCATTCTCGTAGGAACCAAGACAATCCTTTTAAAAGCAAGTTGGCTGATAATGCTCTCTTGCTTGAAACCCTTGAAAAGATTTCAGTTCTCAGCGAGGAAAACTTTTAAAACCTTTCCCTTGGTCAATAGTCTTCATAAACTGGCCCCTGACAACACAGTCTTATTGGTGCATCATTCTGTTATTGCCATGTTCTGCTTATGAAAGACACTAAACCCATCTCTGCCAGCAAAGAACCTTTTTAATTGCTATTTCCTCTCCTCTAAGACAAAGGCCCCAGATACCCTATGGCTTGTAGCCTTTTCTCATTTGGGATCTCTGCTCATTTTCTCCTCCTCCTTGATATTTCTAAAATAGTTCTCATCACTCCCCATCCCTTTCTTTGCTTTTCCTTTCTTGATAGCATTTAGGACCACATGACAGAATGTTCCATTTTTTAAGAATTATCTTTATTAGCAGACTTTGGGATTTCATGGTTGAACTTTCAAACATTTTATAGTCATCATGGATGTAATTGGCAGAAGAACTTGGAAATGGAATGAATGTGGAAGATACCCTCCAGATTTGCAGGGAGCTGTTTCTGTGTTTGCTTTCTGAGCTCTCAGAGTTGTGTGTTCATTCTGCTATTCAGCTAAGGATGCATCTGTGGAAAAGTTTGAAATGCATTGTTTATATAGGCTGGCCATTGTCCATATTGTATATTTGAGAGATACCAAAAATCCATTTTCTTCCTCATGTCTATCTCTTCTGGATCTGCCATCATACCTGAAAAGTCTCATCATTACTCTCCCCTAATGGAACCAACTATAGTTGGAAGTTACCCAGCAATGCTTCCATGGGAAGTCTACGCAGAGATATTTAGTTAAAATTACATGGTCTGCTCAGGTATTAGAGCACTATCATGGCTTTTGCAATTAAATGGATGGAAATGGAAAAAATCATGCTGAGTGAATCCAGCCAAACCCAGAGACTTAAGGGTCACCTGTTTTCCCTCTATGTGGAAACTAGAGTAAAACCTAAGATAGGATGAAAGTTAGTCAAGTTTGTCTAATAGACACACCAAATCTGAAGTAACACATAAGCTGTGGGAACTGTAGCTATGGAGAGGAGGATGAGAAAGGAAGGGAGGAGAGGGAAGGAGGGGGGAGAGTTCAGTACTGTAGAGTACAGTTGGCTCCTATGAGAACCCCAAATGCACCCAGGCAGGTGTATAAATCTAGTAATTTCAATGTTTAAATTACGTATATATGGTCATTTATATCTGTAACTTGGGGGAACTACAGAGGAATCATGAGATCCGGGAGTGGGGGAAGAGAGGGAGATCCTGGAGAAGGATCAGGTTTATTCAACTCTGTCTACAGGTAGGCGTGTATGTGAACCAATGAATTGCTTCATTATGTAAGACGATGCTGAACCAATAAAGAACATTACATGGTCTAATGAACTAGACACTGTTGAAGGGGAAATAAAGCAGAATGCATGGGCTTTTAAAGAACTGTGCAGACTATCTCAACCCACCTCTCTTTAACGAACAGTCTGGATAAGCAGAGGTTCCCATCCCTTCTGGAACCCACAATGACAGCTCTGGGGTAAGTGAGAGTTCATGGCTGCTCTTTAGTGAATCTGAGCCCCTCCGCTGCTTGCTATTGAGTTGTATGCTGCCACGAATCAGCTGTTTTCATTCCTGAGAGTATTTATACCAGTTGTACATATAAATATTGACTTAAAATATTACATAAAATAATGAAATAAAAATTTAGATGAGAAGAGTTCTCCTTTCTACAGAAGCTTGTGAGATCCTTTGGAGAAGATGCAAGAAAAGTAATGACAAAGTGAGGAGGAGGAGTGAAGGAAGGGGAGGAGGAGGAGAAAGGGAGGAAGGAAGAAAGAGAGGGAGGGAGGGAGGAAGAAAGGGAGATGCTGTGGGCAAGACAATTATAAAAGTTTATTTTTAAACAAAACAATTATAAGTCAAACCCTAGTATGGTCCTGTACCTATCTTTTATCTTTTCTTTTTTTTTTTTTAAGATAGAGCAAGAGGGAGAGAAAGAGAGAATCAATTTTATTTACTTTTTTCATCTAGCCTTTGTTTCTCCAACACTTAGTTGTGTATGTGGTGCTGGGGTCTGAACCTGGGTCCTCATGCATGCCAGGCAAGCACTCTGACCTCTGAGCCACCGCTCCAGCCCTGTACTAATCTTTTTGTTTTTCTAAAGAGAGATGGAGAGAGTGTGTGAGAGAGAGAATCAATTTTTATTTATTTTTAAACTGGCTCTGATTTCTCCACCACCTAGTTGTGTATGTGGTGCTTGCTGGGTTTGAACTCACGTTCTCACACATGCCAGGCAAATGCTCCAGCCTCTGAGCCACTGCTCAAGCACTGTACTCATGTCTCTACAAGTTATATTCTAAGGAAAGTCAAACTGTAAATGAGAGTTTGTGATGCCTGATGAATATAATGAATGAGGTTTCTATGAAACTAATACCCAGCCAGCAGACAGATGAAAAAAAATAAAAAGATAAATGATAAGGAAAATACTATCCTTATCTCCAAACACTGAAAACAATAAATTTAATTGTCTAAATAGTAAGTAATTTTGTTAATAAGAAATATAGGGGCTGGAGCAGTAGCTCAGCAGTTACAGCACTTGCCTGGCATGCTCGAATACATGGGTTCAAACCCCAGCACCCACGCATACAACTGTCAGAGCAACAAAAGCCATGTGAAAAACTCAATAAAAATTGATTCTCCCTCTCTCTCTCTCTCTCACTGTCCTTCTCTCTTTAAAAAGAAAAATAAATAAATATAAATCCTGTATGTATATACAAACTCTCTAATTTATAATGAATTGGTTTACTTCCATAAAATGTTTAAGAGGTAAATGTAACTTCTTTATGGTTTTCCATTTCTATTTTTTTCAGTTTGTCAATCAACTCCAGGTGCCAAAAACGTGGAATGAGAGGGGTTTTACATTGTTCGAAATTGGCTTTGGAAGGTAGAATTTACAGCACCATTGCAGGCATGTTAGGAAATGCCAGGAAGGAAGAAAACCAGAACCATCCTGGGGGAAAAGTGCAATTACGTCCTCATTGTGCACGTGAGGCTTGCACAGAGAAAGTTACTAAAGCCCAGCTGGTTTCAGAGCCAAGATCTCTCTTCGTCTGCTCGTGCTCTCAGCTTTGTTACTGTGAACCCTCTCTAGTCCTCTTCTCCTGTACCCTGAGATCTTCCATAGCATGGCATTGTAGAGTAACTCTCAACAGACTGCTGAACTAATGATACGTACATGGCGCCTACAATCACCAGGTCGTTGTGATAACAGAGATGTTGTTGCTTTGTCTCTAGTAATCAACTCTGGTTCCTTAATAGGGTGTGGGGGCGGTTCCTTGATTAAATATGAGACATGCTCTTGGAGATTTACAGCTCTAACATTCGGAGAAACCCTGTAGTAAAGAAATCTGCCTGAATTCTTTCCAACCTGTTGTCTCCCTAACATGGTCCACGTGGTATTATCAGGTAATGCCTGCTGACGTGCCGAAGGCCTGACATGCTTTTCAAATGCTGCTTTGTAGAATGTGAGCAGCGGCCTGTTCTCCCTCCATCCTGCTCCTCAGATAGAGAGAGAGTCAGTTGACTTTAGTTCTCTGAATCTTACGACAACTGTTGCTTTCCTTAGCTCTGAGTCATCCTCAGAAGAGAAAAGGTAAGTGATGCCAAGGAGATAATAGTGGACAAGGTCCTCTCTTGTAATCGCTAAACTGTGACCTCGGCCCCCAGCCCCTGAGAGCTCAGTTATCCACACAGAGAGGAAACAGCCCCGAGATCACCCCTCCTCACCAGGTCTTGGTTAGGAAGCTTCTGAAGGGCACAGAGGCCAGGCTCCTGCCACCAGCAGAACAAGTGCCCCCGGGGTCAAGCGCCGGCAGAGGTGGTCAGCTAATCAGTGTTCACCCGGCCAGTTGTGATCTGAAGGGCTGTGGGAATGCTAAAGTCGTAGGTGGTCTCGTTGTCCCTTACAGCTGCAGTCGATGCATCAGGTGATGCTGCTCTGTGTTGCTGAAGCTAACCCTCAGCCCTGCCCTGCTGCAGTTACATGTCCTCCTTTATAGGACATCCCAGGCTGTATGTGGCTTTCAGCCATTTGTGTCTGTCCTGTGCAAACTCATGCTACAGAAGCACCTGGCTGGTGTTTATTTCAGCTAAATGTTCCATGCTGAGCTCAGAGCTTTTATTGAGAAAGACCTTTGCTCAATACCCCTACTATCTCCTCCTGAATTATCACCATCGCACATCAGAAGAGGTCAGCTCCAGAGATGCCCTTGAAGAATGCCAATTGGTTGATTCTCCTGTCCCAGAGTTCTTACCTTTGCGACCAGAAAGACTCAGAGAGCTAAAGTGACTTGGCCAGGATGACACAGCTGTGTGCCACCATTGGTGGATGTGGTGTTGTATCTAAACTCCTAGTCTACACTTTGAGAGGACATGATGTTCAGTTGCACTGAAGCTGGTAGAAATCTTAGAGGAATTAAAGGAAAAGGCCAGTGATACGGTAAGACAGGAACAGGGCTCCTGGAGAGGATGGGGACTGGTTTTGTTTTAAACAGGTTTAAGAAGGTGGAGTTTGAGAACACACTTGTTAAAGTCTGCAGATAGTTGCCCACTGGATGCTGGTTAAGATTATGTAACACTCTTCCATGCTGTCTCTGTTGTCTAATCAGGAGCCATTTGGTTGCAACGGCCAAAATCCAACTCCAATGAGTATTTTTTTTTTGTAATGGGAATTTATTGACATAATCTTCCCATTATACGCAACTAGATTTTAGTTCTCGAGGGATAGCACTAGGACTCTCTATGCATCTCTTGGCTTCGCTTTTTTCAAGCTGCCTCTCAGTGCCTGATAACCCAGCAGAAAGAGAATCCCTCATTCCCAGCAATTTTAGCTAAACCTGCAAAATTTTCTTTCATATGCCAAATTGAGTCATGTGTCCATCCTGAAACCAGCTTTGCTAAATGAAGGACACAAAACAAGCACGGAATAGAAAATGGTTATTTGCCTGGAAGAGGACATGAGTCCATTCCTGGAGCCAGAATGGAGATCAGCCCACTCCCACAGGATCTAAAGTAGAAGAGAAATATCTCCTGTAGCAAAATTGAGATGAGGTCACCAGGTATGTTCTGGGTATGAGTGTTGGTACCAAAAAGTGATGCCTAATTGTTCTCCTATTGTAAGGCATAGTGGAAGTCCAGGATCCCATCCCCAAAGACTTTTTCCAAGATGGAAGACACCTATATCATGAAGCTCACGATCCATCATCCTGGATTTCTGAGCAGGTTCAGGAAACTTGTTATGTTCCCAGGACACAGAGCAACACCTAACACGTAGAGGGCAAACACTATTTGTTGAAAGAGTGGTTCAAAATTAGGAATAATGGATATGGAGTTTCAGTGTGGGATTACAAAAATACTTCCGGAGATGAATAATGTTGATGGTCACATAAGACTGTAAATGTGCTTAAAGCCACTGAACTGCATGCTTAAAAATGATTGAAATGGTAAATTTTATGTATATTTTGCTTCAATTTTTTTTTCTTTTTGGTACTGCAAATTGAACCTAGAGGCACTTAACCAGTGTGTCATATTTCCAGCCCTTTTTTTTTATTTTAAGACAGGTTTAAGAAAGATAAGATCTTGGTTGATTTAGGGGGGGCTCTCCCTTTCATTCAAGCTTGTCCTTGTCTGTCATTGGCCCTCAGGAATTTAGCAGTTGCAGACAGAAGCACAGAGAGGATTTGGTCCTCCACGGTTGACCTTGATCATTAGCTGCCCACTGATTCATTCAAGATCAAGTGATACAAAATGATTGGGGCTGATAGAGTTGGGGCTTGTTTTACGAATGCGTGTAATTATGAAAATAGTTCAGTTAAAGTTCAAACTCGCTTCGTAGAGCCGCTTGAGGAATAATGTAAATGAATCAGGTCAAGCAGGGTTGGCAAGAACCCCACCACTGCTGCATGGATGGGCGTGCAGGTGAGTTCTGCAAACCCCCTTTACCAGGCAGCTGGTGCTCATCACAGGTCAGTTGCTGCCTTGAAGAAAGACAGGTTCCAAATTGTCTATTCTTATCAGTTTTCATGAGAAACCATAAATGCACAATGTTACATGAAATCATTATAGTTTTTGGAACATTAACAAAAACTTTTAAAAAATTAATATAGTACCATGGGAAACAATAAAGTTCTTTTGAAGATTGGGTCCATCACTGGGCATGGTGGTGCATACCTGTAATACCAGCAGCTCAGTACGCTGAGGCAGAAGGATCTCAAGTTCAAAGCCAGCCTCACCAATTTAGTAAGGTCCTAAGCAACTTAGTAAGACCCTGTCTACAAATAAAAAATAAAACGGGCTGGGGATGTGGCTCAGTGGTTAAGGGCCCCTGGGTTTAATCCTTGGGTCATAGCTTGAAATATGTCTGGGAAATGGTACCCTCTTTACATTTATTTTTGGTTTTTCCTGAAGAGCAGACTACTGTTCACATTTGAAAATAGTACAAGTGAGGATCCCACACACTGTTTGCATATTACAGCTTCTGACACACATGGTCAGGACAGATGATCATCACCCCAATTTCATCCTTGAAAGCACTGAGTGTTGAAGTGGAGAGTTCAGACTTTGTGCCATGTGACTTCAGATAATGGCTTTCAAACTCCGTCTCCCACCCCTGACACTGCCCAAGTTGTTTTAGGAATCATCTGTGTAGACAAATTCTTACCCTTACACCAGATCAAACAGTTTCTCTTCTTCTTTTAGTCAGATGGGAGGAAAAAGATCACTACATTTGGGAAACTATAGAAATACGTTTGTATATTTAGCTCCAGTAAATATAAAAAACAGAGAATTTAAATCATATACTGTCCATCTTGCCAGAGATGCAAAGGCTTTTTCCCACCTTAAGGGAACTTCTAAGAATGTGTTTAAATCCCCTTGGCATGTTGGAATAATCATTAATGTTTACCGTTGCTGTGGCAACCAGAAATGCTGGCAGTTGAGCAGGGAGGCAGCCTGAGAGGGGAAGATAAGCTGTGTCAATTACTGAACACCTGTCAAGCAGCTAGCCCATTTAAAGTGACAGACAAAAAACTCGAAATGGAAGGTTGGTGAAATATATCTACTGACACTCAGATGAGAATATCGGTTTTGTATTGTTTTGCCACAGTTCCAGAAGGACAATTAATTTTTCTTTTCATCTGCATAAGGGAAGTATTTTCAATTGGTAAGAGCTGCTAGCATATGTAATTTTTTCATTCTATAATAATCCTCATCTGTCTCTGTGGGATGCTAATCGGAAGTTTCCTGAGCATAGATTTCTTTAATGAGTCTCCATGCATAGATTATTTAACATTTTTGCATAGATTATTTAATGGAGTGTTCATGACAACACACCAAATTTAGGAAAGGAATATTCATTTTATGGAATTCTACATTTTATAGGAGCAGGGATATGAGAACCTGTGCTTGTCAACCCATGACTCTCCTGTCCCCATCCTAGCCTCCATTCACTTATGCTGAACAGTGGCTGAGTGACTACACCCACCCTGTCCCCTGGCAGTCAGGACAGATCTATTATAACTCCTTTGCTTCTGTGTCCCCGAGCATCCTCAAAACCCGAGAGCAGGGCTCTACACAGCCAACAGCAATTAGGCAGCACTCCATCGTCAACCCAAAATCTACTGCCAAACCCCTGTCTGGCTTCCATTTCTTACCTTCACCTAGAGCCCTTTGCTTCCTGATCGTTGGCACGCATATGGTCTCATTTGGTCATCCAGCTTTCAAGGGACCCGTTGTTACCACTTCCTTATATAGAGAGACGTGAGGATTAGAGATATTCGGTCAGGATCGCAGTCAGATGGAACATACCTCCTCCCTCACCTCATGCCTTTTCCACTGTGTTAGCTGAGAAAAAAGCAATAGGTGAACACCCAGAGCAATAGGTTCAGGCCTGGCCTGAACTCTTACTAAGTAATGCGGGACTGGGGGACAAATATTCACTGCTTCCCGGGGTCCCTCTCCCTGCTTCTGACAAAGAAAAATGTTGGACAGATTTTTTTTCCCTTCCTATGATACTTTTCAGCTATAGTCTATAATACATGACCTTGAAATATAACTTTTCTGCTACATTTTCCCAAAATTGTTTTTTATCTGCCACACTTAAATTCTTCATTGCATTCCCTATTTCTCTAATCTCAGTTTCTAGAAAGTGAAAGCATGCTAATTTTTGAGTGACAATTTTTGCTACTTAAGTTTATTAGCAAAATGAGCATTATAGAGAGATGGTCAGAAAATTTAATTTTCTGGTCTGGTTCTGTTTGATATTAGGTTTTATAGTGACTCATTATTTTTTTCTCCCTGTTCCTCCTACTCCTTTTCTAGAGAGTAGATATTATTACCTCTTAGAGATGAACCCAATGAATTAACATAAATGAAAATAATTTCAGTAAAATAAAATATTATAGAAAGGTAGAATACCAATGTGGCTTTAATTAATTTTAGATCCTGACCTATTCTTTTTAATATGTGAGGAGATGACTTAGAATTGATCTTTAGGGTGATTCTAAATGAATATGTCCTTCATCCAATGATTCTATTCATTTTTGCCTTCTCTGTGATAATAATAAGCATTGTGTATTGAGTGCTACTGTGTCCTGGAGCCTGTGTTAATTATAATGAGCAGGTTAAGCAGGATATAGCACTGAATCCTTTTAGCCACCTTACAGAAGTGCTAAGTACTAATATGTCCATTTCTCAGATGAGAAAATCAAGTCTTCAATTTGAGTAACTTTTTACACTCACAGAGCAGTAGCAAAGCAAGATTACAGGACCAGGTATGGCCAGTTACTGTCACCTAAGGTAAAGATATTTACATAAACACAGAACAATAACAAGATTTTGCTTAGATATGAAAGAGCTGTGATCATTAGACATTCTTTTTCTCCTGAACTTTCTCTTGAAGCTGACATTTTTCCAGCAAACTTTGTTTTATTGCCTTCTGATGTTACAAAAGCCATTGGTAAGAAGGTACCATTTTCTTCCATATTTTTTTATTGGTGCATCATAGTTGGATGTACTGATGGGTTTTGTTGTTACGTTTTTCATACATGCATAACCATATAATTTGGCAAATATCACACCTCAGTATCACATCCTGCACCCGGACTGCCACCCACTGGTCCCTTTCTTCTGCTGATGGCCCTTTGATTGTTAGGAGCGCCACCCCCACTTTGTTTTCCTTTTTCCTCTCTAGCTTCTGCATATGAGAGAAAAGATGGGACCCTTAACCTTCTGAGTTTGACTTATTTCACTTAACGTGATGATCTCTAATTCTATCTCTTTTCCTGCAAATGTCATGATTTCATTTTTCTTTATGACTAAATTAAACTGTATTATGTGTGTATACAACATTTTCTTTATCCATTCAGGCGTTGATGGACACCTAGGCTGCTTCCATAGTTTGGCTATTGTGAATGGTGCTGCTATAAGCACGGGTAGGCTTGTGTAACTGTAGTAAGACGACTCTTAATTCTTCTTCTGGGTAAATCCTGAGGACTGGAATAGCTGGGTCATAGGGTGGTTCCTAGTCTTTTGAGAAGCCTCCATACTGATTTCCATAGGGTTGTGCTAATTTACATTCTCACCATCAGTGTAAAAGTGTCCCTTTACCTCCACATCCTCTCCAGCATTTATTCTTATTTATATTCTTAATGACTGAGAAGACACCACTTCTGAGAGCCAACTGTTATCACAATGAAAAGCAAGCATTAGTGGGTGGAGGGGGATTAGTATACAAGCATTTTTAAAGGGCATGTTGAGGGGAATAATAAACAAGGGGAAAGGGGGGCAATTAGCTGTAATGTCTCTTATGGAGAAAGTGAAAGGACATAGGTTTTTATTGGTCAAGATTCTTTTGGCCCAAAACCTGGTCCCCTTGAGAATTTTTGTTTGTTTGTTTGTTAATGAAGGAGTTTGTTGATTTAAAGGGGAAAAAAGCAGATTACATGAAGGATAAGAACGTTCCTTCAAAGTTGGTTCTTGAAGGAGTAGCCAATGCCTGCGTTCCTAGTCAGCTCTGAATCTTTGCTTGCTCTCCTTGTACAGCATAGAGTAGCACATTAGACTTGGGTATGAGGCACTTTGCTCACAGCCTCCCGTCTTGAGATCAGTAGAGGCAAGGAGAGGTCCGCTTTGTTATGTTTTGTTTTTGGTACCGGGGATTGAACCCAGGGGCTTAACCACTGAGCCATAGCCCTTTTTGTTATTTTATTTTGAGACAGAGTCTCACTGAGTTGCTTAGGGACTTGCTAAATTGCTGAGGCTGGCTTTGAACCCCTGATCCTCCTGCCTCAGCCTCCAGAGCTGCTGAGATTACAGCTGTGCACCACTGCACCTAGCTAAGAGGTCCTTTTTATTCCACTTGGATTTTGAAAAACCTGATACTGGTTCTATTAAGTCACATGATCCTTTGGATAAATAACTAACTTGATACATTAGGTGATATGATTGGCCCACCCCATGGCTCATATCCATCTCTATGTGTGGCCTTTGAGGAGTGAAGACCCAATACTATAAGAAGTAATCTAAAGAAACTTTGCTCAGAAGAAGAAACATGTGTTTCATGGCAAACCAGATACAACCAAACCCAGGGATAATGGATCTTTCATCGGATGGTGTCTACCACCAGCTCACAGCAGAATCTAACCAGTGCAAGCAGTGAATATCTTTTGCTTTAAAATTCCATTTAAAACAATAGAAAGAAAGCCTTTTGTTTGTGAAGGACAGCTTCATTTTTTAATTTATTTTTATTAGTGCATTATAGCTTTACATAATTTTGGGATTAGTTGACACAGATTCCTAAATGCACACAATTCAGCAATATAGTTTTTTCATTATCCCCCCTCCATCCCTCTACCTCCCTCCTCCCATCCCCTGATCCTTTGCCTTTCTTCTGGGTCCTATATTGTTCCTAAAAAACCCAAATACAGTGACATAATTCTTATACCTATGAAGAACATTTTATATATATATGGCTATATTATATACAATGACATTTATAACTGCTTGGAATGTACCTTGCTTTATCTTAGTCCCAACGTTTCCCGACAGCTTCATTTTTAATAGACCACCAGGCCAAATACTTTTATTAACTGGCTTCCCTGGAACATTAGCCAAATGCATGAAAGGGGTGGGAAGGTTATAATGAAAGCTGGTGATTTTCTTAGCAAATGTGAATAAGGGTTAATTTATGCTCAGAATCTAATTGTCAATCGTCTGAATTCTAGATCACTTCTTTAATTGAAATGGCTATAGAATCATTTAATAATCTGGTGAAAAGGCTGTGTATTGGTGACTCATGTAGGAGTTGATTATACTACTTGAAAGCTTGCTCAGTTAGTCATATTACTGTTCAAAGTCTTTAAAATGTAAATAATTATAGTTTAATTGACATTTCTACTATTTATTCAAAACTATTCATCATTTCTGAGTATCCATTTTTGTTCCCATATTGGATAATTCTTTCTTTCTTTTTCTCTCCAGAAATTGCTAAGCTTAAAGTAATAAGATTTTGATTATACTGTGACAAAGCCCACAAATTCTAGTCCTTATGATTTGTGAAGGCTTTTCTTAGGAAGCATTTTCAGATGCTGATGATACAAATGACATGAACATCTTGGTATTTCAATACTTATCTGTGGAGTTTCTTGACATCGCAAACATCTTCTGAGTACCGGGAGTGGGATTAGGCACTGGGACATGCAAGTGCCAAGAAGGTGGCCCTGACCCTACCTCTGAGCCCCTCAGCAAAAGGTCTGGTGCTTTGGTCTTGATAATCACCACCACCCCCCCGACTACCCCGTCACTGGCTCAGTTAAGCAGATTGCATCTGCAGTGGTTTCTAACAGAGGGAAAAAACGTTTGCCATGATTTTAAGAAATGTCAATTATTTTTTATAAGAGAGAGTGGGTCAGTGAGAGAGAGAGCAAGAATCAATATTTAGATTTTCATGTAGTTTTCATTGCTCTGACACTTTGTTGTGTACATGGTGCTAGGGTTCAAACCCACATACTTGCACATGCCAAGAAGGCAAGTGGTGTAACCACTGGTTTTCCTATGGTCTGGGAATAGCTCACTTCACTTTCTTATATCTCACATTCCCTGTTTCCCATGAGACTAATCCCTGTTCTAGTAATTACTGAAACTTGTTGGGGTCAGCACATAAGATCATGGACATGAAGGTGTTTTGAGAATCTGAGGATGTAGCTCAGTATAGAGTGCTTGCCTGGCATGCGTGAGGCCCTAGGTTCCATCCCCAGTACCATACGCACTCAAAAAGGTATTCTGACAATGCGAAGAACTAAGTCGCAGGTTTGCAACATACTAGCCTCACTTAAATGCCAAGGTGAAAATCTGACTCTGTGGATCCAATCTTAGGGTCCCTGTACCTGGTGGTATGATGTTCACCCAGTCCAGGGCTTTCTTCCTGCCATCTTTGAGCGGCTGATCTCTCTCCCAAGTCCACTAGGTTCATACTCAGGGAGTGTCATTTACACATGACGTTTATCTTAAAGTTCTGTTGTGTGGGTAACTTCACCCCCCCGCAAGCTTTCTTTCTATACCTGCCAAGTCCCTCTCACTCTTGGGTAACCAGTCATCTGTCTTTCTGCCTTTTTGTACACATAGTAGAACTTCTACCAGGAAGTCAGGGAGAAAGGAAGAAGAAAGAGCTTCAAGGGAAAGGCTTAGTTATTCTAACTTAAAATTTCCAGGTCCTGATAGTACCAATTGTTTGCCCTCCTCAGTAATTTTCAATTGAGACTCCATGGTCTAATGAAAGTATTGTACCCTCCTATTTAAAACTTCTGTCTCACTAACACTTTGGGCCCCAAGTTCAGTAATGATGTTGTTGCTCCAGGCAGCTTCTGACATTTGGAATTCCAGTTCAATTCAACTGATATTTGCCCATTTTATTACGTTGTGGGAGAGACAAAAAAGTTCATCTGCCGTATGAATTGTCCACATGCACTTCTCAAGTTTAGATGGAGGAGGGAGGAGGAACAGCATCATTTGAATACAGGGCAAACAGAATTTTCATATGTGAAAGTGTTATTCAGCTTGGGACTTCTAGGGAAACTGAGGCAGAGCAAGGGCCTCTCCCCCCACCTTGAGAGTCCAGTTCTTGTGATCAAGTCAGAACAATTTCAGACATGTCACTTGCAGTGACAGGAATGAGTTTATTGAAGGGATAGGAAAATGGAAAGGGTACACTCTCAGAAAGGAGGGGGACCATGTGCCTCTCCTGAACTCCAGTTGAATTGGGGATCCCTGAGAAGTTTCCAGAGAGGCCCTTCCAGGTCCACCTCTTGACTTTTGATTGACAGCATGGTGATGCTAGACTTTCAATTCCCCACCGCCATGACCACTCTAGGTCACCTTGGCCCCTGTTGACCGGTTCTAACTGGATTCTTAACCACAGAGTCTTACAGTTTTTCTGGTTAGGAGGAACTGTCCTCATCTCCCTGAGTTTCAGGATCTCATCATAAAAGTGTCCCCCTTCAGGATAACTTAGGTTCCTTTTAAGGACAGTGTTCTGGGTTTCACTTTTCCTACAGGTTACAGGTGGTTTGCTGAGGAGTGTGATGTAGCCCGTTCATTTAGTCCAGGCAAGACTTTCTGGAAAAGGAAGCTTGTGGGTCAGCACAGTGGCCCAGTTTATAGAGTTTTTCTCAATCCCATGTCCCCACCATTTGCATCTGTCTATCCCATCACAAATAATGTACTTGTTGCTTTTGGGCAAAACAAACAAACAAATAGCTTATTTTATCATTCAGGAAAAACCACATATATTTTCTGGGGCAGAAAATGGCTCTTTGTAAAACAGTGGTTGAGAGGAATAGAAGTTGGAAGACTATTCTGAGGTAATTTGCAGGAGCCTAGGCAGGGAACCAAAAAGCCCAGACGACCTCAGCAGATCCAGGACTATTTTTCCACTTTACCTTAAGAAACTTTACTTAGCTGTATAAACCTTTCTCCAAAGACAATTTCGTGGTGAAGTGTAAATTGCAAAAAAAAAAAAAAGTAAATAAAAGAAGGGGGGGAAATAAACCCCAGAACCTGTTGGCTTAAAGCCAAGGTGGAATGGCAGGGCCCTCCCTCTGTGTCTTCTCTTTGCATTTAAAGTGGCCTTTAAGAGAATGAGTATGTATTGAATGAATAAATTAAGCAATGAGGCACCATAGCCTCCCTAGAGTTTTGCTGAGCTAAGCCTAAGAGGTGTTCTCTCTTACACAGAGAAAAAAGTGGAAACCTGAAACTAGATAATTTGAGGTCTAAACCTAACACTTAGGCTTCCTTTTCTATCGAAGCTAAATCTATACTACAGCATAGGCATAGTAAGTGTAACTTAAGGTTGAAGCCATCTTAAATCAGGGAACCATGTGGCCAGAAGGAAGCCATTTTTAAATTCCCCAGCAGGTATCTCATTATACCTGTCCTGTTCCTGCCCCAGTTTTATATTAGCCAATTT
>PVKS010039543.1:0-17172 GCA_004027875.1 Aplodontia rufa | reverse complement strand
CAAGGCATTCCAGAATCCACCGGGGACCATCATTTTCCTGTGGAAAAACATAAATACTACCTTGACCCCAGATTAAGAATGGGTCGGGTCCATGCCATTGATTATCAATGGGATCCTTTTACATGACTTGTGCATAGGGTCGGCCACTAGGATGCCAATGCATTTGGTTGCAGGTGTTATTGTTAACATCCAAAGTTTAAAAATTAAGAATAAAAGGATATGATTAAGTAGGTCTCATGGGGCAGTATATTCCCCCTTTTTATTTTTAAGTAGATAATTTTTGATGGTGAGATGTGTACGATCCACAATGCCTTGACCCTTTTTGAAATCTGTATTTTGATATAGTCTTTATGAAACTTTTAATGTTGCCAATCACTTTAAATCTTTTGTACTCTTTATATATGGAATTACACCTGTAAGAATTTTAGTCCTTAATAATCTTGCTTTCTTTTAATGAAGACCCAGATCAAAGCAATCTTAAATTTTTTTTTAGTTTCCAATCTATAAAAGCACATTTAATAAACCCAAATGTATGTTACCTTATAGAACTTATAAGAACACACTTAATAAACTCAAGTGTCATCTTATAGAAACTAAATCAAGATATTGTTAACTTAGGTTATCCATGAAACCTCAGGAAGTTGTTTTTAAAGAATAAAGAAAACCTATATGGGATCTTTTCAATTTCCTTTTTGTGTCCAAATGAAGAGAAAACTCCTTAGGAATTAACTTGGAGGAGCTGGCCTTTCCCTAGGCCTCACATCCCCTTGAATTTAAAAGTAGCATTTCAAGCTCTTTTTTTTCCTTTGGTCTCAAACCGGTTTAGGCATTAGCTCATGTAATTTGCATTGTAAAAGATGGCTAACTAGCTGATGTCTCCTTTATCTTCTGGGTGGAGGGGAATGGAAAAGAAACAATCCTTAATGTCAATAATAATTAAGTGATGGTTGTTAGGAATTTGAACTTGCGACCTGTAATGCATGCCAGGCAAGCGTTGTGACCTCTGAGCCATCGCTTTAG
The DNA here is from genome assembly GCA_004027875.1 of Aplodontia rufa. Lineage (NCBI taxonomy): Eukaryota > Metazoa > Chordata > Mammalia > Rodentia > Aplodontiidae > Aplodontia > Aplodontia rufa. Next base: position 16,152 of record PVKS010039543.1, on the reverse strand, counting down.
CCCCCAGGCTCCCATGGATACCACGTGGCCGGGCGGTTGCCCCCAGGGTTAGAGGCTGATGTGGAATGCGGTGAGGGTGGGAGAGAAGGGGACCCACCTTTAGCAGCCCATGGGGCCGAACCAAAAAGAGAAAATTCCCCGAGGTGGGGGAGGTCCCCAGATTGTACTTGAGCTTCCCTAAGGAGCTGCTCAATTTTGTCCCATGTGTCCCAATCAAATAAGTTACTTTTAGGCAGCCAGGGGGCCACCCTAATCAGAGAAATAAGGGCTCCTTAAGCAAGGAGAGGCCCAAACATTGGGGCCCAAAGGTGTTGAGGTGAGCCAGAGGGCTCCCCATTGGCTGGCATGGAGGACAGGGGGAAGAGAGAAGGAACCCAAAAATGCTGAGGTAATTTAGAAAGTTGACCTTCAGTAGACATAAAGAGAGTTTAAAAGGAAAGAAGATGGGGCCCTAAGACCAGGGCGGTGGGCATATTCAACCGAATAGGGAGAGATTAAAAGGAAAGAAGATGGGGCCCTAAGATCTGGGCGGTGAGTGTATTCACCTGAATAGGGAGAGATTAAAAGGGAAAAAAGCAGGGGCCCTAAGATCAGGGCAACAATAAGGAGAGATTAAAAGGAAGGAAAGCAGGGCCCTAAGATTAGGGCAGTGGGCATACTCACCCGAGCCAGAATTTCCTCAATATCTTCCTGGCAGACAAGTTCCTGTCAGCAGGAGCGTGAGAATTTCTTCACACGGGCACCATTTTTTGCTACTCATGCATCCTGGGCAGTGAACGTGGTGGTCCAAAACAGCTGGATCGTTCCACTGGGGGCCGAATCAGGACGAATTAGGAGGGCGAGTGCCGGTGGCCGGAATACTGGACTTCCCTTCCCTCCCAGCTGGGGGAAAAATGAGTCAACCTCATGCATGGAAGGCAGCTCAGAAATCCCATTTATTCCCAAGGCACATGGGTTGTTATAGGGAGAGCAGACAGCTAAGGAGCCAAAGGGAGGCAGACTGCCTTATCCCACCCAATGAGGGACTGCTATGTTGGTGTTGTCAGCTATCAACAACCGGAAGGTGCAGAGAGAGAGAGGAAGTAGCCCTGAGGCACAGGCGTGCAATTCCTTTTTGTTTAGAGCATGTGAAACATGAACGAGGAGGAGAGAAAGAGTGTCATGGCGTTCAGCGCAGCGTTTTTCTTTTGCATAGTGCCCAACATTACAGATAATAAAATTATCATTCAACATAAAAGTCATAATTCAGAAAATTTTTTTTTTTTAAAGAGAGAAGAAAAGTGAGAGACAGAGAATCAATTTTCATTGACTTCTTCACATGTCTTTCATTGCTCTGACACTTAGCTGTGTACATGGGTGCTGGGGTTTGAACCCGTGTACTTGCGCATGCCAGACAAGCGCCATAACTGCTGAGCCACCACTCCAGCCCCCAGAAAATAATTTCTATTAACAAATTTTATTGCAAAATGTAATGACAAACCAGTGAAAAAATATTTTATAAAAGGATAAACATTAAGAAATATGAGATATATTTTTCTGCACTTTTTAAATTAGATTTACCAATGTATTTATATTTTAACTTTTTTTATTAATCTGATTTTGATTAATGATTTCCTGGTCCATCATTTGCCAGAGTCTGAATGAGTTCAGTATAAAAAGCAGCATAAAATTTATGTACCTGTAGAACTAACTGAATCTGGTGATTTTCCCCCCCAGTATTACTAAACCAATAAGTGGAATAATTTAGGCTGATATGAAATGGTGATTCAGTTTTAAATATTGGATTATGTTACAGAACTGAATTTTTCTCTTTGATAAACCTTATGATTATTCCATGTTCACATGTAAAATAAATATTGTAATAACATGTTTTAAACTGTTGTAAATACTTATGTATTATTACATGTATTCTAACTTCAGAAATAGTTAATGTTTGCAACTTCTAAAAACTAAAACAAAAATAGTATAAAATGACACAATTAAAAAGTTTAAATGAAGGACACTGAGAAAGGATAAAAAAGAAACATGGAAAGGAAATGAAACAGCAGTTTATTAAGAAATTTCTTTAAGATTAAAATCTACTTGTAACGTACAGAAAGAATAAAGATTATGAAAACTTTTAAAATATACCAAATTTCAGAATCTGTGAGTTCTTAAAATTTTGATAATTTCTTTTCATGAAAGTACTTCAGCTTTCAACTACACCAGTGGATTGTTTTTCTATTTTTTAAACTCTGGAAATAACTTTCATTGTTAATAATAATTTAATGAGAATTTAAGAGTATCCGGTTTCCATAGGTTTAAGCATGCCCTCTATGAAAGCAATATTTTGCCATTAATTAATATGTATAATGTATAATTTAACATTAGGATTAGTTTAGAGAGATATAAATTATTTCATTTTTAGAAGATTACATGTGAGAGAACAGATAGCTTATTACTCATTAGTATTATCCCTTTATACAATTCATTAGAGTTTCAAAGAATACCTACAAGTTACACAAGTCATATTCTCTTATTGTTTAAATCAGTTAAGACATTATTGGAAAAAAAATTAAAGGTTTTGATGAATGTGTATGTCAATATATTGAATCTAATATTGTATGCAAGGTAAGTATAGCCATTCTACTGGTAGAGCTGAGGAATAAAATTAACTGATTTCCTAGATAGTACGTAGCCCTTAATCTCTTTTTAGTGGTGATTAAGTAAGAATAGGGCACCATTGCAAGGAAAGAAACAAAAAATATAGTTTTTTTCAAATTGCTTAACATTCTACAATTTCTGGAAAATGAATTATCCTTATAAGGATAAGTATTTACTGTCACAACATTACACTGCAAGTATCTAAAATGTCCTTTTCACTTATTAAGAATGACAAGAGAATAGATTCACAAATTTTGAAAACAAGAAGCCTGCTGTGTTTTTAAAAATAGTATACAGTTTGAAATCCATTTAATCTGGTGTACAAATAGCTAATAAAATCTTGGATAAAATAATTGATGTTCATTTAATTTGCACCAAAGTCTATAAACATAAATTGTGCACTGCTCCTATCTTCTCAACTACAGTAGAAAAGTAAATAGAGGTCAGGAATATTTAATATTATTCTAGCTTTGCTTTTAGCTTTTAATGTGCTATTTACCAAATCACTTCAGCATTCCACTCAGTTAATATATTTGTAAAATGAAGGTGAAACCCTTGTTGTGAATGTGTCCTCAGCAATACATATTATAACTGTAACATGATGAGTGAGTATCTGAACACCTTTCATGGTAGGGTTAGGACTCCTTTTGAGCCTGATATGAAATCTATGATATTGCATTTCCCTCCCACACTTTAGGAACATAGCATATATAAATTCACTACATCTTTTGGGGACAAGAGTAAGCAGAGTAGTTTCATGGTTCCCTCCATACCAAGCAATACATTAAATGATTTTTATATATTTTCTTTTAGTTCTCACTATAATCCTAAAATTAGTTAATAAAAGCTTTTAGTATAGGTGAAAAAAATGTGTAGTTTCTGAAGGTTTGTTACCATCAAGTATATAAAATTGATGCAATGACTTTAATAGAAAATTACTAAAATATTATTAGATAAATCATAGAAGTCATTGAATAATTTAAAATTAGCTATGAAGTTAGCTTAGAGAACCACTCTCAGGTAATAATGAAGAATCAAGGAATTTCAGATGATGGGAAATAGTGCCAACATGATGTCACAGAAAGCCTGCTGAAGACACAATTTTGTTGCTGTCTGTTGGAGTTGCCATGTTTTGGATGCTGGTCTCTGAAATACAGTTCTCATCTTAGGTCACTATTAGTGCTGAAGAGGCAACAAAGACAGGTGCTATGACCAGATTCTGGCAATGCTATAACAGCTTCTTTACCAACTACTTTTAATCATTTACAGTAGAACCAAAGTTTTGGAAAGTTACTGTGAATGTGTGTGAGCAGTGATCTGAGTCTAGATACATTCCCCAAGAGTAGACCCCAGGACCCACTTCTTTCAACTAGATCCCACCTCCTAGAGTTTCCACCACTTCTCAATATCCATTCATCTATGCCAGATAAATTAGTCCTTCACCATTAAAATTCTCCTCACCCAAAGTCTCAGGTCATGGACAAAAAGAAGGCATACTCTGCCAGAATAATAGTGGCTTCTAGACTCAATTCTCAACAGAGTCCTCATTGCTATCTAAAACTAATAGGAAAGTTCACATTCCGATCAACATGCTACTGCTATTCTGAGTTTCCACAAGGAGTGTCCATTAAGCTGCACTTACAATATACTAAATTTTCTCTAACTTGCATTTCCTAACTTTTCTAAATTTATTCCACAAACCAGATTTAAAGTAATCTGAAACACATGGTTTGATGCAGTCACAACAGCAACCACATTATCCAGTACCAATTTTCTGTAATAGATTTTTATTGCTGTGCTAGAATATCTAAAAACTACAACTTAAAGGAGGAAAGATTCATTTTGATTCACCGACTGAGAGGTTTCATTCCACGGTTGCCAGGCTCCATTTCTTTGTGCTGAGACAAAGCTGATATCATGGAAGAAGCATATAGTGAAAAAAAAGTTACTGGCCTCATGGCACTCAGAAATGAAACAGAGAGCAAGAAAGAGAAAGTAAGAGTGTATGTTTGTATAGGGGATCTGAAACCAGATGCATTCCACAAGGGTAGACCCCAAGATCCACTTCCTTCACCAGATCCCACCTCCTATGTTTTCCACCACCTCCCAATATTCTATTCATCTATGAATCTATAAATGAGTTAATCCTCAAATGAAGTTAAAGCCCTCGTGATCCAATCACCTTCTGAAGTCCCCACTTCTTAACGATGGGGCATTGAGGAATAAGCCTACAACATATGAGTGTTTGTGAGACATTCCAAGCCCAGATTATGACAGGTCATCTTTAATTGTATATATATATATATGTGTGTGTGTGTGTATGTGTGTGTGTGTGTATCCCCATATATACACATACATATATATAGATGCACATATACATATATATGTTTAAATAAATAATGAATTAAGAAAATCATGAATACTTAAATAAATTCAAATTTCTTTACCAATAGATGAGCAGGAAGACTGAAAAAGGAGTGATAAGAGTCTGAAAAACAAGGACTGGAGCAGTGGCTCAGCAGTTACAGTCCTTGCCTGGCATGCCTGAGTACACGGGTTTAAACCCCAGCACCCATGTACATAACTCAGTGTCAGAGCAACATAAGCCATGTGAAAAACTCAATAAAAATTTATTCTCTCTCTCTCTCTCTCTCTCTCTCCCTCTGTCACACACACACACACACACACACGCATGCACACACTGTCTTTCTGTCTTAAAAAAGAAGAATCTGAAAAATAGTTATCAATACAGCAAATCTGAGTAGTAAATATTCAAGAATGGTAAGGAATGAGTAGTCACATATGAATTTTTTGCAGTAATTTTAATACAGAAAATTCCCAATTTACAATGCTTTGACTTGTGATTTGTCAATATCATGTAAGTGAGAATGTGATATATATTTACAAAAATGCATGCTTACAATTTTCAATTTTTCTGTTTTCCCAGGCTGGTCATATGTGGTATAATACTCTTTTTTTTTTTTGATGATGGACAATAGTAGAAATCCGCAGGTTCCAGTCATCCACACAACCAAGAGGGAAGCTAGATATGGTATTCAGTAGTACTACATCTTCAAGTTACTGTGAGTTTACCAGTATGTAAACCTACTGTAACACAATGAGCATCTGTAGTTATTAAAACATTTTCAGACTTTCTTGCTGTTGTTTCTGTTACTCACCCTTGAATATTAATCTTTTTCCAAAAGTGTAACTTTCCTGCATGATTATATTTTTTATCAGTGCAAAATCAATATAAAACATGAATAGATAACTTATATTTTAATGTTTTATTTTTTTTTTAAGAAAGAGGGGACACAGATAGAGAAAGAGAGAATCAATTTTTATTTAGTTTTTCATGTGACTTCCATTCCTCCAATACTTCGTTGTGTACGTGGTGCTGGGGTTCAAAATCGTGTACTCTTGCACACCAGGCAAGTGCCTAACTGCTGAGCTATCACTCCAGCCCTGTAATCTCTTAAACTCAGCTGAAATACTAACATGTTTACTTTCTGCATCTGTTATTAAGCACTCTGTTAGGTTTTTTCTATTTTGTTGGGGTTGGTACTTCAAATTTATTTCAAGACCTCATGATTTAAAATGCTTCAAGTATAATTTTATTTGTTTTTGTTTTAAATGATTAGACATAAATCCAAACTTCATTGATTTACATAACAGAAAATCTTAGTTTTTCATCAGTATGAAGACTTTGAAATTAATCAAAGCACATAAACTTTTTTCCACACCTTTCATTTTTCTGAGAACACATTTCGGTGACATTTTCCTATGGAAGAATTTTAGCAAGAGGAAATGATTTCAGCTTCTATAAATTTCTACACTCCATTATGTGGCCAATTTCACTTGATGCAGTTTGAAAAACACTTAAATTATATTTCTTAAATATCTATAATTTTTAATGAAACTTTATGCAGAGTCTTCCAAGTGTCCAGTATGTAACTATAATGAAACATTTGAAAAATATTCATTTGAACCCTGACCATATTTCAAAACTTGACCATTTTTTCCTTGGGCTGTGGAGAGAATTTTTTTTCTTTTATAATTTAATTACATTTGAAGTTACTGCCCTCAATAGTGTGAAGTGACAAAGAAGAAAGGAGAATTATTTTGAACATGTTTGCATAATCCCTATAACTTGAAAATATAAATAAAAATCTCTCCTTCCCTAAGAATTTAAGCATAGACTTTCTCCTGTGAAGGTGGGTAGCTTTTTGTTTTTTATTTTATTTTATTTTATTTTTAAGAAAGAGGGGACAGTGAGAGAGAGAGAGAGAATCAATTTTTATTTATTTTTTCACAGGGCTTTCATTGCTCTTCCTTGTGTACGTGGTGCTAGGGTTTGAACTCACATACTTGTGTGTGCCAGGGAAGTGCTGTAACTGCTGAGCCACTGCTCCAGCCCTGTGTTTGTTTGTTTTTTAAAGAGAGAGGGAGAATAATTTTATTTATTTTTTCATCTGCCCTTTGTTTCTCCGACAGATAGATGTGTATGTGGTGCTGGTGTTTGAACCTGGATCCTTGCACATGCCAGGCAAGTGCTCCAACCACTGAGCCACTGCTCCAGGCCTGGGTAACTTTTTAAACAATTCATTTAAGAATCTAGTAGGTTACTCCTTCCTTTATTATTAGCTGTTGTTTCCTCATCCATTGCTGCCGTATTTAGTGAGGTGTATGTTTCAGAAATGTCTTTCTCCTGAGACAAAATTGCCTCTACTTTATTTCCTATATTCTCATGGCTCTTAGACTTTATCACTGTCCACTCCCCCATGATTGACAGATCTCAGTGGTTCTGTGTCGCTTCGACCAGTGAAGCGGCAATAACGACATGTACACTCTTGTTGCTTGCCAAGATCTCTCTTTATTCAGGAAGTCAAACAGCTTAAATAGTAAAAATGAACCAATCCGTAGGCTACTGCTATGAGGAAGAAAACTCTGCCGGCTCCTATTGGTTGTCCCTAGGTGGTCAGATGTTGCAAGCACAAGCAAGAGGTCAGCTGACTTGGTTTGGCCAGCTGCCAGCCTCCATCTTAAAGCTGCCCCAGGTGCCGCCCACCACAGTTCTGTGAAGGCTGCTGGTCCCTGGTGCCATGGAACTGTCATTAAAACTCCTGGTCTTACAACTAAATCCAATTAAAGTTTTTCATTGCTATTAACCCATGTAGAGAGACTGGTTCCTTGACTATTTTGAAAATGCTGCAAAGAATATGTATATGTAGACAGTTGTTTTTTGATGTATTAATATCATTTATTTTGAATGTGCACCTAATCCTGGAATTAATGTATCATGTGAAATGATAAAGACTTTGTTTAATTTTCTGTATCAAAATATGTATGTTGTTCAAGTTAAGCAAATAACAAGTCTATAAGGGAAATCGATATGATTACTTAAATAGTAACTGATTTACACAAGAGTTCTTTATTATCTTCATTACTACCTTTTTCCATGTGCTTCAATCCATTTATGCGACCATGAAAATATACATTATACAGGGATAATTTATATATATAAAAGAGCAATATTATAGGCCAGTGGGTTAAGAATGTGCCAGTGGATTCAATGAGCGATAGTGACTCACTGTCACTACCTCAGACGTCCATCCCTGAGGCATGGGTGGTACAATCCAGACCAGGTGGATTGTCCCCCGGGAGCCGATCAGGAGGATGAGTGCTGACGGCCGAACCCTGGACCCTCCTAGCTGGAGTCCCTTCCCTCTCAGCCGGTGAAATGAGTCAACCACACACAGAGGATGGCAGCCCAGAATCGGTTTATTACTAAGGCACACAGGTTTTTATAGGGAGGGGAGACAGCCAAGGAATCAATAATCCTTCTAAGGGAGTTGCCAGGGGTTATGTAGATTTTGAGTACAGACAAACAACTAGGGAACAGCCTGTGGTTAGTACATTCCAACCCACCCTAATCTTCTTTTTGCATAACAATTAGCAAGCTTAACAAAGCACGACCTAGCAGCCCTTTCTGAAGGAACTTATGGAAATAGTAACAAGATCACTCTAGGGCAGCTGATGAAATGGAGTGAAGGTCAGACCCCAACAACTCACTATTTTCAAGCTGCCATTTCTGACTGAGCCCATGTTTGTTTTTTATCATGGTTCCCTATAAATCTGCTTGCCTTTGTTATTTACAATCTTATTTCTGTATGTTAGACAAGGTCTTTTTTTCAGTTAGTATAAAATTTTCCAAGAAAATCTGTAGGATGCATTTGGGGCAATGTAACATTAAGGGCTCTTCACTTTTCTATTTATATTGGCTGCAGTCCAAATTCTAAAATTTTAATCTCTGGTGTTCAGTTTTTCATGGAAATCATTAAAAAGCATGTGATTTTCCAGATCCTAAGGATTCAGCTATCATGATTTCAACAAGGATGCTTTTTAGTCATGAGAATCAGGGTGCATTAAGATTTTGTGGAGACTAAAATGTATATAATCTAACTGGCTTAGTTGAACAAAAGCAATTCAGATTTAAAAACACAGGGTCCTGAAAGGTACCTATTAAAAAGAGAGACCATAAAGTTTCAACTTGTACATTTAATGGCAAATCTAGTTTTGCTAAAGAGTATGTATTTCAAATAGCTTTTTAGAGGATTTAAGGATACAAATCCTAAAAATTCCTTTTATCTTCGTATGATCAAGTTCATGTATTTGCTACATTTAATATATGTAAATATACACATGATTTGTATATGGAAAAAAGTGTTCAAATATTGCTGTTACTGAATAAAAACTTTTGGACCACACTGCATATTAGGAATTAAAATAGCTCCACAAAATATTATTTCATAGGAATAAAACTCTATTTGGGAGTTTAGAAATATTAATACAATGACTCAGAAAAATTTAAACATATTTTAAAATATGGATAATTTCACCTGTGTTAATGAATGAATATTAAATATAGTAAGATTCATAATTTGTAAAGAAGTCAATTCTAATGAGCTTTTGCCAATATAATTAGTTTCTTGTTTTTCTACTTTATTTTATAAGTTTAAAATGACAAATATGTTAAAGAATGTTTTCCAACTGTTAATTGAAAATTCCCTTTTCAAATTCAACTCAACCTTCTTTTAAGCAAATAGTTATTGAGAACATTGATTGTCAATAATTGTAGAAAGGACCATCTGTTAATAAAATTGTTATTAAATTTATTTTTCATTTTTAAAGAAATAATGGTGTATAAAAAGAGCTGTTATCCCTATTCCACACCTCTATGGGCCTTCATTTACTTTTTTAAAAGATGTGTAGGTTGGTAGATAGATGGCAGGAAGAACCAATTTAATTTTTTTTCATCTGGTTTTTCTTTCTCCGACACTTAGCTATGTATGTAGTACTAGGGTTTGAACCTAGGTCCTTCCACATGCCAAGCAAGCACTTTCAATACTGAGCCACCACTCCATTCCCTCTCATTAACTTTTTTATTTATAGAGAGAAGGAAACTGAGAGGAGAGAGAGAATCAATTTTATTTTCTTTTTCATTTTGACTTTCGTTGCTCTGACCCTTCATTGTGTACATGGTCCTGAGGTTTTAACTCATGTCATTGTGCTTGCCAGGTAAGCACCACAACTGCTGAGCCACCACTTCCGCCCCCCTCCCCAGGTCATTCATTTTAAAAAAATAAAATATAATCTCATTTTCTGGTAGTATGTCAAAACTTACATTTATATTAAAGGAATAATTCCAGACATTTTTCTATATTTAAGCTCCATTTAGCAGTGTGATTCAACCTGCTATAAGTAGTCTAGAACCTACCTTGCTGAAGCAAAATTACTGCATAAAGAAAGGTCAACATTCATTGGAATTGTTAATGACCTTTCTTCCATATATAGCATCCTAATAGATAAAAATCAATATTCAAATACAAAACTTCCCAAAGATAAATAATGGTTCTTGTCTTAAAATTTGATGCAATCATATTTCCTGTTCAATTAGCTAATTGTTTTTATATAAACATTTACATTTATTTTGTCTTACTATAATATTATGTTTTCACTTGGCCTATGAGATAGCATTTGAAGCACTAAATTCTTAAGTTATAAATACTACCAATATTGTAACATAGCTTAAAACTCTAGTGTTGTGTATTTGAAATATCAAATATGATTTTTAAATTAGCATACATTAAAATTATTTTGAATTTTTTCATGAGAAATCAAATGAGTTTTTCCAAAAGTAATAACAATATATTATGCTATGCACATGGCACATTTTACATTGTAAGAACATCAGTAGATTTGTGTTGCAACTACATTTTTTCTATTTAAAAAAATGAAAATCCAATAATTAAGATGATTTCTAACCCAAACCAGATGACATAAACCTGGTTTTTTTCCCCCTTTGTTTTCTTTTCCCCGAGTAAATAATCATTTCTATAAACCCTGGAAATGATTCAAGAAATAGTCAAAGAGAACTCTGAAACTTTCTAAGTAAAAGACAGGATGTTTTGAGATTGTAGGGGGAAAAAAAACAGAGGAACTTGAGACCCACCATTGAAAACAAGACAATCTTCTTATTAAATGTTTATAACACTGTAAGAAATATTTGGTCTCTGCTTGCCTTCCCAGTTCCTGACAAAAAGCTCTAAAAATCCATTTTAATTTCCTGAGTGATAGAGGTGAGAGAAATCTTGAGCACAACTCCTACACTGCTTAGAATTTGGGTAGAAATTGTATCTTTTGTTTAATGAGTTTTCCTTTGGTAGGTTCATGGATTATAAAAAGACAGACTCCATTAGTCAATTCAAACTTTCAATTCCACCCACTGTCATCCTCTGGGAAGAAAATGGACTGGTGAGTAAGTTAACAATCATTGATGACTAGGTGAGGAAGCCTGAATAACTTTCCTTAAACTGTGGCTTCCAGGTTTGCAAATATATCCACATACCAGGAGGATGGCAGAACTAATCCCCAAAGCACAGAAGCTTCTACACTGGAGACTCTTCTATATTTTCCCCTTTATACCTTTTCATCTGTGAATTCATTATAAGCTTTGTAATATCCTTTAAAAGAAATAAATTATATTCCTGAATTCTTTGAGAAATTTTAGCCAAATATGGAACCCATGGAGGAAATTATTGGAACCCTTGATTTATGTCCTATCATTCAGAAATATGGGAATTGTAGATTCATGATTGATGTCTGAAGAGAAGCAACTTTGTGGGACTGAGCCTTTAACCTGAGGAGTCTGGAATAGCTGTAGTTAGTTATCATCAACATTGAATTAAATTATGGACATTTAGGTGGTGTGGGCAGAAAATTGGAAAATTGGAAAATTGCTCAATGTGGAGAACCAACACACCTGATGTCAGAAGTGTTATAGGTAGAAAAATCGTTTCTCATTTAGTTGAGGTCAGAGAAGTGTTTTTGTGCCAAATCATAGGTACATGTTTGAAGAGAAAGGACAAAAGGGCGGAGGCATGAGTTTACTTGGTCACCAGTAATCTGAAACTGCAGCTGTGTTATGATAAGTTACTAAAGATAGAAGTTACAAATGGAATTTTAAAATGATGGTAAACCCAAATCTCAAGTAATTAGATCATTAGAGATTTAAGGAAACGCAAGCCAATAAGAGATATGGTAAACATGCAATCTCTTGTTTATTTTTTCCTGTAATAGATAAAATAAAAAAATATGTATCAGGTATTAATGCTGAATCAAGCTCAGATTTCTATTAGCATGAGCTGCATAACCTTCAGAGGTGCCCACACAAGGAAAGTTTATGCCTTGTAAACAGAATATATCTTCCAGGCCTCAAAGTCACATGCAAAGTGGCCCATTGTAAAAATTTTTATAATGTGACAGAACAAATTTTTCCATAAGCAAACTCTTCCTCAACTTGCTACTAAAATATAATTCATCAGGGAAAATTTAATGATTATTATCTCATTAAACTTAAAACAAAATAGCAAGTTATGTTTATTTTACTTAATTAATTTATTTATTTTTGTTAATGCCCATGCAAAGATTTTGAAGATCTGCTACAGACTTGAAGAAAGTAGTTGTAAACCACATATTCAAAAACACTGGTGACTACAATATACAAAGAACTCTTAAAATAACAATGATAAAATTCAAATTATAATGTGTGGAAATTACAAGCAAGACATTTCAGTGAATAATATCTACTCTTGGAAAATAAGCACATGAAAAGATATCCAACATCATTTTCTGTTAGATAAAAGCAAATTAACACCAAAATCAAATAGCACTGCTCAACTATCATAATGGTTAAATAAAACAACCTGCCTGTACATAAAGAATTACAATTGTTTATTTGAGAATTGACACTAATTTAATTTAAAAAATATTGACTTCCAAATTCGTGATAAATTAGGAGAAATTAAACGTCTCACTCTTGGCTGGTAAAAATGTAAAATTGGACATATTTTCTAGGAAATATTTTGTCAGTTTCTTAGCAGACTAAGCATGAAGTTAGCATAGGATGTAGTAATGTCAGTCCTATGATGCTTATCAAAAAGGAATAAAACAAACAAAAAAACTCTATGTTTGTTACTAGAGTGGTGGCTCAGCAGTTGTGGCACCTTCCTGGCATGCCCAAGGGCCCAGGTTCACACCCCAGCATCACAGACACAACTAAGTGTCAAACCAATGAAAACCATATTTAAAAAAACGAAATAAAATTTTCTCTCTCTCTCTCTCTCTCTCTCGCTCTCTCTCTGTCCCTCTCTCTCTTAAAAAAATTATGTTCCTAGCTGCTATATTTGTGATAAGATTTTAATCACTGTAAATGTCCCTAAAACAGTGAATGGTTAACGAGTTTGTATTAAACATACATCATGGAACACTGCTCAACTACAAGGAGTACACATTATTTATGCTTACTATATGCATAGATATGAGTATATTTATATTCATGCATTTTACATCGCTACCCCAGACGTCCCTGGGGGAGGGTGGAACAATCCAGACCAGCTGGATTGTCCCCCAGGAGCTGATCAGGAGGGTGAGTGATGCGGCCAAAATTCGGATCCCCCTCGTTGGAGATCCCTTCCCTCTCAGCCTGGGAAATGAATCAGTCACACACAGCGGATGGCAGCTCAAAATCCATTTATTTCCAAGGCACCCAGATTTTTACAGAGAGGGAAGATAGCTAAGGATCCAATGGTGAAGTGGCAGATTGGCTTATCCCAGCCAATGAGGGACTGCTATGTTGGTGTTTCAGCTATCACCAAGCAGGAGGTAGTTTAAAGGAATACAGAAAGAAAGAGGGAGCAGCCCTCAGGTGCACACTCATTTTTACTCAGAGCGCACGAAGCATGAAAGAGGAAGCTTAAGAGGAGAAGAAGAAGTGTCATAGCATCCGGCACAGTGTTTGTCTTCTGCACAGTACCCAACAATTCCCCCTTTTTGTTTTGTATTAGGGCCAATAAAGCAGCCGGAGACCAGGGTGGGGCTCCTGTCTTAGGTTGCCCCCTCGCATTTTAGGGGATCTTACCCATCTCTGGATACCCGCACAGCCAATGATCTCTATGGGGGAAAACCCAGCTCAGAGGACCTGTCTTAGGTTGTCCTCCCTATAGGAAGACCTTACCCATCATCAGTCCAAAGGGCGATGATCAGGGTCAGCACAGGCAAGTCGCTGATATTGTACCTGGATGCTCATGAGCTGTATAGCTTCAATTTTCTTTTGAACAAAGGTGATAAGTCTATTAGCAAGGCAAAGGCCGAAGGTCAAGGGCAGGAAAATCAGAGAAAGAGAGGTCCTAGAAAAGGAAGAAGGTAAGGCATCCATCCCTTGAGCTCCATCCACAGAAAGCTCTCCTGTAGCTCTCTGCGGCGCTTTTCTAAATTTTCTTGGAGTTGTTTTATTTTGTCCCAGACAATCCCTGACTGATTGGCATAAAAACAGCATTCCTCTTGGAGGTAGAGGCAGAGACCTCCCTTTTTGGCAGTAAAGAGGTCAAGTTCACGTCAGTTTTGGAGAACCACTGCAGCAAGGGAGTCAATCTGATTTTGAAGGTCCAGAATGGTGGTGGCCATTGTGTTCAAGTCATTGATCATTTGGATCACTGAAGTCAGCCTGTGTCAGTGCTTCTCCACGAGTAGCACCAAAATCTGGTGGATCATCATGGCTCCTGGAAGAGATCAGAAAGGAAAGGTTCCTCAGGGGAGGTTGAATCCCCTGGGTGTTTGTTAAAAGGGCTTTCAGTACTAGGAGGGCAATGCTTGAGATCCCTGGCTGGAACCCAAATTGGCTTGAGCTCATCAGTTGGAAAAACATAGCCAAATCCTCACCATGTAGTGATCAGTGGGTCAGGGCCTCTCCATATCCCCATGAGAGGGTCACTCCATCTGACCTTGAGAGTCAGGTATGGCGTGCTGGTGGCCCAATATTTTTGAAAGGGTGAGAAATGGTCCCCTTTGGAAAAATTTAAAATATTTAATGTAAATAGGGCCATTTTTAACTGATCATGAGCTGGGAGTGTTCCCCATTTTTGTTTTATTAATTGAGACTTAAGGGTGTTATTATCTCTTTCGATTTTGGCTTGACCCTTAGGATTGTGTGGAATTCCCGTGGTGTGGGTAATGTTCCATTGTTGGAAGAAGTTAGCTAGGGATTGACTAATAAAGCAAGATCCATTATTAGATTTATTTGATCTGGTAGATCCTGGGTAGCGAAATACTGAAGAAAATGTCTGATGGCATGTTTGGTCTTTTCACCAGTATGTGCAGAGATCCAGCAAGCGTGGGAGAAGGTATCCACAGACATAAAGATGAATTTTTCCCAAAGGGGATATAATGGGTGACATCTGTCTGCCAGAGATTATTGGGTCTTAGGCCCCTGAGGTTAACTCCAGGTCCCTTAAGAGGGGGGACTAGTAGGAAAGTGTGGCAGGACTTGCAAGTTTTGATAATTTTTTTTAGGTCTTTTATTTCAACCTGGGAGAAGCTATGGTGAAGGCCTCTCCAATTATCATGAGTAAGGTGATGAAAAGAGGCAGCTTCTGAGAGTGTGTAACACTCAGGTGGATTGAAAGCAAGGGAATCAGTGAGAGCGTTACCATAGGTCAGAAGTCTGGGCAAGCTCTTATGACCCTGCAAGTGTTGAACATATATGGGATTAATTCTTTTATTAAGGAGATAGCAAGATTGGATCATAAGAGTGATAGGGTTGTCATCCCTCTTAATATGGGCATGAACAAGGTTAGGGAGGAGGTTGACAACATACAGACTATCAGAAAACAAGTTAAAGGTGGTGTGAACATTATTGAGAGCAAGGACAACTGCATATAGTTCCTTAAACTGGGCTGAACCCTGGACCTCGTGTGTAAGAGATAGATCTGGTTGATTTGGGCAAGGTTTTGAAGAGCAAAGCACCATTTATGCGCCTCGTTGGCCTCCGTCAGGGAAGACGGTGGGGGCGCGAGGATCGGGATGAGACAGGAATAGACGAGGGGGGTGCCAATCCAATCTCCCGAAGGAATTCATCCACTTATAGGGGCCATAATGACAGTCAACTTTCCC
>PVKS010039542.1:0-17227 GCA_004027875.1 Aplodontia rufa | reverse complement strand
GCAGAAGCAGGGGTAGACTGCAGCACGTGTCCCCTGGGCTTCCATTGGGACAGCAGGAGGTGAGCAGACCCCATTCCTGTTCCTCCCAACATAGCGGTCACGGCGAGTCTCCAGCTGGGCACCAAGGGGCTGGAGGGTCCTTAGGAGTCACCAAGGGGAGGAGTCCAGGGAGGCCCACATGGGTAGGGCCTGGGGTCCACCAGCTCAGCTCTGCTCCTTCTGCTATATAAAGGGTGACATTTCAGCTCAAGAAGATTCTCGTCCTTGACACAGGTGTCTTAAGGCCACAGCCCAACATGGCACAGTGTCTACAGGCTTGCTGGAAAGACAGATCCCCTGAGTAGCCCCCAGCAGGGCAGGCCGGGCTGCCACAGAGGCATCCGCGGAGGAAGGAGTCTGGCTCCTCGGCTCCTCGCTGAATGAAAAACAAAAGCAAATCCCCTTTTCCCAGGTTGTGACGAAGCCCATGGAGCCCTGAGCCTCCCTGAGGGCCACAGCTCCAGGGACAACAGTGCCTTTGCCTCCGACCTGCTAGATTGCTCCAAGCTCGCAGGTTCCCACCACCAGCCTGTTTTTGGCTGGTACCACATCCCTGGGCCTCCCTCTTCAGCCTGTTCCTCCATCTGCATCATGAGGGGTGGGCAGAGGATCCCAGCATCCAGTGAGCTCTGGCACGCTAATCCTCCGTCCTCCAACGCCCCTTTCCTCCAACTCCGTGCCACCCTTTCTGGGCCCTCACTCTGTTTCTAGAGGCTTCCAGCATCCCCCCTTGGGCCAAAACCCTTACAAATCCAAACTTCCCCTCTCCGCCCCCGCCAGGTTCCCTACAAGGCCACTGCAGAAAGCGCAATGTGGACAGAAAGCAAGGATGTTTTAATTTACTCCATTAAATCGCCATGTGGACAGAGGCTCGCGAAGGAATCTGCTCTACAGAACTTTTCATTTAATAGAATTAGTTGAAACCAGATCGGCCAAGCCCCTGTTCCTGCAGGCCATCTGCCCAGACAGGGAAACGGCTTCCCTAAACAGAACCCCATGCTGCTGGGAGCCTCCACTAAACAGCCCCGGCAGCAAGCAGCCCCTGCGCCGGCCTGCCTGCTCCAACCGGTTCAAAGTCCTTCCCTTTGGGGCCAGCGGGGCCAGCAAAACTCACATCCACTTTCCGCTAAGGGTTGGGGACCTTAATCAAATTCACATTCAGCTCCACCTGTGGAAGACTCGTGCCAAAAGCAGGGTCTGCAGGAGATGCCAACTTGGCACACTGTAATCCAGAAAAGGCTCTGTGTGGTCATCTGCCTGGACTCTGGGAAAATTAGATAAACTAACATTGACTCAGGAGAGTCTCCCAAGAAGCCTCCCACAAGCCCTATTGAACCCTGCGACAATCCTTCAGGAAGGCTGTTTGGTGTCCTGCTGCAGACCAGGGCAGAGAGGTTTAGTAACTTGCGCAAGGCCATGCAGCTAGGAGTAGGGACCGGGCAACTTTAACAGAGCAGCGATTGCATATGCAAAGCTGTCACTGTCCCCAACGAGGTAACAGCCACTTCTCTGTCCTTCTCCTGAGCATTTGAGACCAGACTGCTGGTTGAGATCCTGCCTCTGTTCGCAGTAGTCGTTAGCACTTGGGGAAACTGCTGAGTCCTTCTGGGCCTCAATTTTCTCACCTGTGGGATGGGAGGAGGCAACGGCACCTTTCTGTTGGAGTCCCAGAGATGGCATGAGGGAGCTGCACACTGCTGTTACAGGAGAACCAGGTGCCAACCTGAACCCTGAAGGCCCAACCCACCTGTCACTCAGCAAGCTGCCAGTGCAAAGACACTCAGGGATAAGGGAGGGCGCCATTTAGAGCAGGGGGGCAGACTCTGGTCCGAGGGCCAGATCCAGCCCACCCGTTTCTATAACTGAAATTCTATTCGTTGGTGTGTGTCTGCGCTGAAACAGCAAAGTCGATAGTTGGGACAAAGTCCCCTTGGCCTGAGAAGCCGTTCACAGACTTTGCAAGACCTAATTCAGAGGAAGAGGGCCGTGCAGAGCAGCACCCTTAACCCCAAAGAGGCTGAAGAAAGGCAGGGGGAGGAGAGAGGCTGGTTGCCCTGGGAACATTTTATTCTAATTTTTAATGAGCTCATTTAACCTCTTAGTACCCTGCTCCCTGATCCCAGAAACCATTCTGAATCTTAGGTGTTTCAATGTGGCATTTCTATTTTTTAAGAGAAATTATTAATGGGCCCTGATTAGTTTGTCGTGGGGACTTTTAGGGAAGGGAGGAGGGAGGGGTAACGTTCTGTGATCATGGTCGCTTTATAAGGCTGCAGCTCCAGTGCAGGGAGCGGCTGCTGCATGGAATTGATGCACTTGGAGATTTATAAGGTCAAGTTTTATGGGCCTGCAGATCCTCGTGGTGTATTACCACATCCTTATTACAAGCTCATGCTGCTGTCCAGTTAAACCCACAGAGCTGATATATTACTCCTGGCCTCCCTCCTGCAGACGGGAAGGAAACAGCGCAAATGAAACACGGCCTTTGGGGGCTGGGTGGGCCCTGGTTTTCCACACGAGTGACTTTGCTTGCTTCTCTCCTCTCCCTAGCCTAGAAGGGGATGAGGGCCGCTGTGTAACTGGTGGACTCCGAACAAGCCCTCGGGAGTGGCTGGAGACGCTCAAAGTGCTCCGGGGGCAAAAGCAGCCTCAGCGGACATTTCTCCAATAGGAGGGGGGCCCAGGAGGAGGCCTGATGGCACTGCCGTTCCACTAACAGGACCATGACTTTGAGGCCGGTTATCTTTGGGTCGGGGCTGTTCAAGTGGAAAGGATGAACCAGGATGTGCCAAGCTGCTGTGGGTGTCTGCCCCCCACCGCATCCAGGCTTCTCAAGCCTTGCACAGAGAGGGTATGGCATGAACCGACTCCAGCACAGCTCCAGGAAGCTGAGGCAAGAGTGCACCATGACCTTCCAAGAGAGCTTCAGGGACCTCGTGGCTTGAGGAAAAGCCTCATCAAACCAAGTGCTAAGGAACGCACCATGTGGCCCTCCCTGGCCCTCTAGCAGGGGCAGCTGCCCCGAGAGACATGCCCAGAGGGACCTGGCTACATGTGAAGAGGGTGGCTGACCCCATACAGCCTCTCCCTCATCTCCATGACCCACCAGGGAGGGGCTCGCATTGTACCCTCCAGGGTCAGCCAGGAAGGCAGCACTGCTGGGACATAGGATGCTATTCACCCAGCAATCACCCTGCACTTCAGCCAGGGCCAAGCAGGGAGCAGGAGGATCCAAGAGAGGTCACGCAGCAAGTTGGCATTGAAACGAGCAGGAGCAAGAAAATCCCAGATGCTATGGGCATTGGGAGAGGGGAACCCAGTGTGAAAAGGGCAGGGATCCTGCCTCCTCTGTTGGTCAGCCGGACCATCACTCTGGGAGACGAGCCACACATGGAGCACAGTGCGCTGGGGGCGAGCCCAGGGCCACAGAGGAACTCTGCCTTTTGCCACCGTGACCTTCTGAGATCAAACACGTCTGGTCCCTTCCACCTTCCACATTTCCCTTGAGCTCCTCTTCTGGGCAACTCCAATCCAGCCCCACTTGGGAGTGGGTTCTGGGAACCACAGTTCCCATCCACAGAAGGGGACAGTAGAGCCAAGCCAACACCTATTTTGCCATCCTTCCACAATGGAGAGGACTGGAGCACAGAGAAGTTTTGTGACTTACCAAATTGATGTGGCCTGATGGTGCCTGGGGTTCTTTGGCAGTGCAGCCACTGTCCTCTGAGCCCTACTGCAGGGCACTAAGCACAGAAGACCCCTTGGGGCTGCGTCGTGTGTTGTTAGTCTTTGCTTCCCCTTCCGTGCACTGGCGTGGCTGGATGGGAAGGCTGGAGGAGGCAGCTCCGGGGCTAGCAGGAGCAATCGCCGTGCAGCCTCATCCTGTCTGGCACTGTGAAGGGAAACACTTGCCAGGCACCAGATCCTTGACATCTGCTTGTCATGATTCCCCAAAACAATCCTCTTGGTAGGTCCCTTTGACAGGTGGGGAAACTGAGGCTTGCCCAAGGTCACAGGGTTCAGAGTGGGGATTCAAATCCAAGCATACGACCCCAGAGCATGCAGGAGCTCACGCACTCAGCCCCTACAAGAGTGGCATGCCCTAAGATTTATTGTCCCCACTGCCTTGGTCACCATTTTATCTGAGGCAGTAGCCCTAGACCTTGTAGACTCAAAGCCAGCCTTGGCTGATGGCCTTCCAAGCAGCCCTTTCCAGTAGTGACATGGCAACTCCACCACAGGGTCTCCTGTCCCTGCAAAGTCAACCCCAAGAGTCCTGGTTGCTGAACCACCTGGACCAGGAAGAGAGCCCCAGGGCTTTCATACGTGGCCACGCCTGAGAAGGGGCGTGGCCTCTCAAGGGGTGTGGCTTCCTCCTGCTCCACCTCCACTGGTCAGAGCCAGTCCTGGCTCCATAGGACCCCACTCATGGGGCCGGGAAGCTCCAGCTTCGCCAAAGAGCAGAGGTTGCGGCTGGTGATGGTCCCCCTGCCTTGCTGGACACAAAATGCTCAGTAGACGTCACATGGCAAACCTGGAACAAACTCGCTTCTTGCGCCAGGGATGAGAGCTGTACTAAAGGCCGCTGTCTCTGCGGAGGAGTCAGGCCCTGAGCGTCCTCACCCGGAGGAGCCCAGATCCGCTCCTTGCCCGGGCAGCACAGGGCCAGCGAAGCAGACAGCCTCCTCCTCCGGCTCAAAACTTGACCCAGCTTTGAGGAATAGGCTAGAAGCTGAGCTCCAGAACGGCCATGCCCTGTGCTCCCTGGGCTTCTGGACTCCATGGCTCTAGACGCAGGTGTCCTGGCTTCCAGATCCCTCAGGGCCCAGCCAGGAGCTTCCTTTCCAGGGCCTGTGGGAAGCCAGGAACAACTGAGCTTTCCTGGACCAAACGTTCGTTTTTCTTTCAGACGCTGTGGACCTCTGGCCTGAGGGTACTTACCAGAGGCGTCCTCCACAGCTGGGCTGCGGCAAGTCCACACCCTGGCATGCCTGCCCCAGAACTAGCCTTGCCCCCTTTTATTTCTCCACCCCTGTTCCCCCTTTGTGCCCCAATACCCTCATTCCCCCCTCTTCTTGTTGCACTAAATGTATCCCCATGCAGTGTCTGAGGCCTTTGTTAATGCAAAGTGGGAGTCTGAAAACGATCAGAATGTGAGTGCGTCAATTACCCTCCTGCCCCAAGACTGCCCCCTTCTCCTCTTCCCCTTCATCCCCTTTCTAAAGATTTCTCTAAAAATTTCCCACAGAATTACGTATTTTTTAAAGTTCTCTGCGTTGGGCTGGTCACAATGCATGCACAGCAACGCCCTCGTGGTGGAACTGAGAGAGCCTTGAAATCCCACTAAGAGCTCCAGAAAAACTCCAGCCACCACCCCATCTCCTCCTGTCCTTGCTTAGGTCATGGCCCTCACGAAGAGATGAAGAGCATATCAGACACCAAAAACCGCTCCCCGGCTACTTCCCGCCCTGCCTGCTCCAGGCAGCACCAGGGACAGGAAGGAGCACGGTGTGGCTCGCAGTGGCCTGGCCAGAATGGGCCAACTATAGTCATCGTCACAGGAGAGAGAAACCGGGGCTCAGGAAAATGGGTGTTCCCTCACTGATCACCCAGAGCCCCTGGGATGCCTGCCCTAGAGTCTTCCAGGGGCTTCCTTCTCAGGGCAAGTCCTGGAATTGCCATGAATTGGAGCAGGCCATCAGCCACCCTCCTGCCTGCCAGCTAGGACTGAAGTAGAGAACCAAGCCAACCGTGCTGAAGGTGCAGGCTCTGCGACCCCTGCGCATGACCCCTGGTAAACTGAAACCACGGGCCCTGACACGGCTCAACTTGCTCCTGGCACTTTGGTTTCCTCTCCAGTCACAGTCCAGGAAGTTGGAGAGACCTCGGTCTGGGGCTGGGTGGGAAGGCCCCATGGAGGCTGAGAATCCCAGGAGAGGTGGTAGGATCACCAACCATCAGCTCACAGCCCTGAGCTCCCGCGAGGCTTCCTTCTTTAGAGAGGCGCTTGCTTCCAGGTGGAAGAACAGATGGAGCCTCTGCCCTGCTGTGAGGGATGGGTTGGGTCTACTCCAAAATCCATATGTTGAGTCCTAACCCCCAGCTCCTCAAAATGCACTGCGTGTGGAGATGGGGCCTGCAAAGAGGTCACTAAGTCAACAAAAGTCATGAGGTTGGGCTCTAATCCAATACACCTCGGGTCCTCAAGAAGAAGCCATTAGGACCCAGACACGCAGAGAGATGACCAGGTGGGGGCATGGGGCGGGGAGGGAGGCCCCAGTGGGAACCAGCCGAACCTTCATCCTGGGCTTCCAGCCCCCAGGACCAAGGAGGTTACATGATGATTGAAGCCAGGTCTGTGGAACTTTGTTTTGGCGCCTCCAGCCTGTGGCAGGAGAGCTCCGATCTCCCTCTCTTGATGGACCAAGCAGGATCCTGGGAAGGGGCAACCGTGTCCTTTGGCACGTGCCCTTGAAGTTCCTCCCCTGAAGAAGCTGGTCCTGCTTCCCTGCACCGAGGGACATCCAAAGAGACAGGAGTGAACATGACATAAGCCAGCACCCATTGCTGCTTCTCTGCTGTCCCTTCACCTCCACGGTCAGCACACCTGGCCTGCTGCAGCACCTACCAAGCAGCCCCTTCCTTCCGGCCATCTCAGTGGACACCCGTCTAGATCAGGCAGGCTGCCACTAGCCACTAGAAATGACGGTGACTTCGGTGAGACCAGAAGAAACAGCCAGCTGAGCCCAGCCTAAGTCCCCAAGCCACTCACGAGGAAACCAATTGCTTATGTGTTAGAAAGTGCTGAGGCCTGGGGGGCTGGTTACATTGTGTTGTGGTGACAATCAACGAGTCCCCTCACCCCAAGTGTGTCTGAGCTGGGAGGGACCCTAGGAAAATGTCAACCTGTCATTTTAAATGCTTTTTAGGAATTTTTCAGGTATTTGTTTATTATTTCAATGTTTTCATACAATAGAATAAAAAAGAACACACAGTCAAATGCATGGAAAATCAGATCTTAGCACCCAGGAGGCCTCCACGAAGCTGTGGTAACTTGGACTGCCAACTTAATTAGATTTTGTTCAGACTTAAGAAACAGATTAAGAAAAAGATAACCCTTTTCTCCCATCTCTCTCTCTCTCTCTCTCTCTCTCTCTCTCTCTTTAAGGACAGAGTGGGAGAGAGTGAGGAGTGAGAGAGAGAGAGTCAATTTTATTTGTTCATCTGGCCTTTGTTTCTCCAACAACACTTAGTTATATGTGAGGTGCTGGGGTTTGAACCCAGGTCCTTGCACATACCAGGCAAGGGCTCCAACTGCTGAGCCACCACTCCAGCCCCCTGCCATATCTTTTTAATTAGTGGATTTCCTGAGATGGCTAGACAAGTTGTTTGAAAAGTATTACCACTGGTTACACTTGTGAACGAAAACATTTTAATTCTGTGAATCCAAACAAACTTCTGAAATCAGAAATCAACTGGTTTTGGAGGCAAAGCGAGCAAGCTTCAGACAGGACTCCTTTTTTTAAACATTTGTGTTAAAAGAACACTTCCCTGTCCTGGTTGTATCACTTTTTAAGTAAATGTTATTGCAGACCAGTAAAATACCATTCATTTAATTTGTATTTACTAGGATCTTGTGTGAGAATCTATTTTAATGTTTTCAAAGGGTTCCAGTTCTAGTCTGTGCATGCTCACGGAGGGGCAGGAACCGCCCCACCATCAGCTGTCACTGGGAGCTGCCCAGCAGCGGTGGCTGTGAGGCTGATCCAGGAGGCACAGCAGAACAGATCCTCCTTGTGGCCTGTCTTCCTGCACAAAGGACTAAGCTGTCACAGCTCTGGAGCCACGTTTACATGTGGTAGAAAATCCCTTTGTAGTGTCCCAGGGGTGCGACCACAGGACTGGCATCTGGGCATGAAACTCGGAACCGAACCAGGCAGCAGGGACCCTGGAGACCCAGACTGCCAGCACTAAGCACCTCAAAGCACCCGCTCAGCCTTGCAGGCTCGCACCAGCCAGTGCTTACTCATGGCCCACTGTGTGCCAGGCACTGGGCTAGCACTGGTCCTCGTGGAGCTGGTGTTCTAGCAGGATGGAAGGGTTGTGCCAGGCAGTAGAAGGTACATGGGCACTGGAGTCACCAGGGCAGGGTTTGAAACACCCTTGCTTTCCTTGGCTGTGTGAGCAGGAGACAGTTGCTTAACCTCTCTGAGCCTTGGTTTCCTTAGGAATAGCATAGGGATGCTTCGGAGATGCTCCATCCTCCTTTCTGTGTGCGTTTTTTCAGCTTCTATATACCTGGAAAATGGTGAGTTCTGTACTGATGTTGGTCTCACCATACCTCACCCAGATCTGATCATCCTTCTCTTCATCCAGAAAGCAATCATCATGGCTGTCTGTGTCGCAGGGCTGTAGGAACGAAGCACCACAGGCTGGGTTGCTGAACACTCCTGAAGTTTATCCTCACGCTCTGCAGGTTTGCATCAAGAGGCCGGCAGGGCCTGCTGTCTGAGGGCTCTCGGAGGCTCCTCCCAGCCTCCTCCAGCCCCTGGGGGCTCCTACGCTCCTTGGCTGGCTGCTCTGTGTCCACCTGCGTCCCCCTGTCTTCACTCGGCCACGTCCTCAGCCCGTCACACTGCAAGGCCCTGTTTCCGAGGTCCCCCACATCCTGAGGCTCTGGCGGGCAGGGGCACACTTCAGCCCCCAGGCTGGCCAGCTTGAGCACGTCTAACTCCACAAACTGCAGAGGACGTGGCCCAGACGCGTGAGAAGCCACGTTCCCGTTGCCGCGGTGCCAACCCAGAGGCGGGGACTACGGCCATCCCCACTTTACAGATGGAGAAACTGAGGCACAGAGAAGGCAAGCTACTCACCCAGGCCACACAGCCCCCGTCACATGCCGCGTGGGGCACCAGTCGTCACTCGATGAGGACCATGGTGGGAATGGAGAAACTTCCTTGCATCGTTAGAATTAATCGTTACCAACTGCAGCCCCTCTTCCATTTCAGAGATGAGAAAACTGCGGTCCAGAAGGAGAGTGGCTTGCCTGTGAGTGCAGTGCTGTGACTCAGCCACCCTCCACTGTCCCCTCTTCTCCCCGGTGCCACTGGCTTGTCCAAGCTGGACAGCTTCGGCTCACACCGTCGTTCCAGGCTGGGACCCCGCCCAGCTCCGAGGCTGTGGCTGCTCAAGTCTGTTTTGTATTTGGTGCTTCAAATTACGCCGAATTCACCGAGCCACTTAAAACCGCTCTGGGCCCGAGGGCTCAGTAAGACTGCTGGCTTTGCTGTTCTCCTGCTGCGCGTCCCCCGGCAGGCCTGTGTCCAGGAGGGGGCTGGCAGGACCGGGGACGACAGAGAAAGCCTTTTCCCACCTCCTCGGCTGTCCATCACATGATGTGGCCACCCATAGCCACGGAGGTGGCTCTCATTCCTCGCACAGTCCTGTTTCAGGCCCTCGGGCTCCAAAGCACCAAGGAGGTGCTGCTGCTGTCCAGAGGCCTCAGGGAAAGTTCCAGAAGCACACACCCTGTTTGAGGACAGGAACCTGGGGCCGTGAGGCAGGCAAGTGTGGACAAGGCCACTTGGGGAGTCACAGAGGGAAGGGCCCTCAGGGCTTGGTGAGCCACAAGTGCTGAGAACAGAGATGGGCATGAGCCACACGGGGTGGGGACCCTCCATCCTGGCTGGGTGTGGCCAGGCAGAAATGCAAGGCCAGCGAGGCCAGAGCTCCTGATTTGTCAAGAGAAGCTCAAAACGGAGGCTGCTTGATGAAGTTTGATTGTTGGTCACTAATTCAGATTTTTACCTATTTTTAAACAAACATGTGTCTGGGCTATATTTATTTTTTATTTTTATTTTTCTGTACTGGGAATTGGACCCAGGGGAGCCTTGCCACTGAAGTACATCCCTAGTCCTTTGGGTTTTGGAAACAGTCTAAGTTTTTGAGGCTGGCATCAAAGGTGAAATCCTCCTGCCCCAGCCTCCCAGTGGCTGGGATGACACTCGTGTGCCACCATGCCCAGCTTGTCTGGCCTGTTTCACAGCCCATGGCCTGCCACACTGAGGTGGCACTGGTTCCACGGCTCCTTGTTACCCTCAGTCTCTGAGGAGCAGGTGCCTTGGGGAGCTCACGTACCCTCAGAGCACCCCACTGCCTGGGTCTCGCTTACTCTTTGGTGCCTCCCTCTCCTGGCTGCATCCAGTCCTGGTTGATTTCTTTCCATCTCCTGGCTTTAAACGCATCACATGTTCCCCAGGCCAGGATCTGGAGGCCTCCTCTCTCCACTGAGGCCCAGGCTCAACTGCGCAACTTCCTGCTCGACCCCTGACCTGGGTGTCTAACAGCGTCTCCAACTTACCAGGCCCTGGACCCAGCCTTGGAAGCACCCATGCCCAGCCTGTTATTTCCAGTATCTTCTCCATAGTAGATACCAGCTCTATCAGCTAAGCTCCAGTCTCACACGTTGCTTGAAGTTTCTGGCTTTGGGGAGTGATTTGTCACGCAGCAGTAGCTGGCTGATACGCCCCTTGAGCAGTTGGATTCTTTCTTCCATGATCGGTTGCTGTGATTTTCTACCATGCAGCACTAAGCAGGAGAAAGGGCCTGCTCTGAGCAGCGCTGCAGACACGCGCAGGAGCTCACAGACCGGGACCCAGCGGAAGAACAGGGAAGGCCTCTTTGGGGCCCACCTTGTCTGAGAGGCACACGCCCTCTGTTGACATCTGTGGCTGTGACGGTCTGCAGATGTCACACTTTTCCAACTCATCGTTTTATTTAGGAAAAATGTTATACTGAGTTATTTGGACATAAGTATATTTTCTTAAATAAATACTAAAAAATGTACGGGTATGAGATACAAATAGTCTTTAAAATGTAGGAATTAAAACCCAGAGGCGCCCTCTGAGCACGTTCATGGGTGTGGGTCCTGCAGGGAGAAAGAAGACCGTGTTTCCTCAGTGCTAAGGCACCCTGGTGACAAGAGGCTTCATGGCTTTAGCAAATGCCCCGTGAGGTCTATACGCAGGCACCCAGGATTCCCAGCCTGTGGACACACACACGTGTGCCGAGACAGCAGCAGACCCCCTTGCTGGCCTGCAGAGGCTGCTTGGACCCAGCACCTCGGGCTCACTGGAAGGCTAAAGGAGCAAGCAGCTGGGGTGGAGAGCAACGGAATCACCTTCTGCCCATGGGCATCAGCTGGTGCACCAGGGACCCTGACAGCTTCCTCTCCTCTCCCCCAGCTCAGGCAACCACTGGGACGCTGTTTGTTGCCATAGGTTAGTACTCATTTTCTAAAACCTCACGGGGTGAGAACATACATCCCCGCTATTTTTAATCTGACTTCTCTCACATAGCGCAACGCTTCAAATTCCTCCATGTCCCCATGTCTGTCGATCGTGCGTTCCTTTTTGTTACTGAGCAGCATTCCACTGATGGCTGTCCCACGGTTGGAACATTCTTCTCACAGGTGGTTGTGTCCAATTCCTGGGAATTAACAAGAAAGCTGCTACGAGTGTTTCCACACCCGTCCTGGTGTGGATATGTGCCTTCATCATCTTGGGTGTCTAGGAGCAGAATGAGTGGGTTATATGGCAGGCGTATTAGTCAGCTTCACGTCACTGTAACCTGTAAAAAAGGTTCATTTGGTTCACAGTTCCGAAGGATCAAGTCCAAGATCAGGTGCCCTGTTTGGCCTTTGGTGAGGGCACAACTTCATGCAGGAAATGCTCACACAGGTCCCACAGTCCCCTTCCAGGTCAGTACTCCCAATGACACTAGACCCACAGCACCTCCCAGTGCCACTATTTGGGGACCAAGTTTTATACATGGACCCTTAGGGAATGCTCATTCCAAACACAGCAGCAGGCGTGTGCCTAACTTCTTAAACAAGTGTCTTCCAGGTGACCGGGCCCTGTCACCTTCCTATCAGCAGTGCACGGGAGTCGTCGATGTTCCTGTCCTCATCAACACTTGGTATTGGCTACCATCTAAATTCTCATTATTCTAGTCAGTATATAGCAGTGTCTATTGCAGCTTAATTTGTGTTTCTTTAATGGTTATTAATGGGGAGCATCTTTTAATAAGTTCATTTTCCATTTGAATATTTTCTTTGGTGAAGTATCTGTTCAAATATTTTGCCCAACTTTGAAGTTACTTTCATTGAATTTGAAGCGTTTGCATACTCCGGATGCAATACCTGGCTGACGTGTGATTTACAAATATTTTCTGTCAATCACTTCCTTATCTTTTCAATCTCCTACCAGCGTCTTTGAAGGCGTGGAAGAGTCAAAGTTGCCCATTTTAATAAAGTACCATGGATCAGTTCATTCTTTGTGAACTCTGCTTTCAATGCTGTAACTACCAGTCTTTGCCTACACCGTGGCCACAAAGATTTTCCATGGGGTTGGGGATTTAGCTCAGTGGCAGAGTGCTTGCCTAGCACGCGCAAGGCCCCAGGTTTGGTCCTCAGCCCTAAAAAAAAAAAAGAAAAGACTTTCTGTAATGTTTCCTTCTAGAAGTTCTGTTGTTTTCAATTTTACAGTGAAACCTATGACCCATTTTGAGTCAAGTCTTCTACCCAGGGGAGGGTAGAGATGAGGTTAAATCTCCACACCTGGAAATCCACTTTCCAGTTCCCTCTGGTGACACTGGGTTGCCTTCACACCTTTGCTGAAAATCAGTTGTCCACACGTGGGTCGCATGGGTAGCAGGGTGTCTTAGTCAGTGCAAGCTGCTATAACAAAGCACCAGAGGCTGGGTGGCTTAAACAATAGCCAGTTACTTCTCCCATCTCTGGAGGCGGAGTAGATTCAGCAGATTCAGTGACTCTTGAGATTCCCTGGCTGGTGGACAGCCCCTCCCTATCTGTGCTTTTGTGACCTTTGCTTTGTGGGAACACGTCTTCCTGTTCCTAAAACGGCACTGATCTCACCACCAAGAGCCAACTCTCGTGGCCTGAGCTCAAATAACCACCGGCCAGTGCCCCATCTCCACGTATCTTCATAGTGGTTTCCAGTTTCAAAGTGCAAACTCTGAGGACCTAGACATTCGGTCCATAACGGCCGGCTTCCTGGCTCTCGATTCCATCCTTTGGCTTTGTCCCATCTGCTAGTCAATTTCATGCTAATAGCACAACTCTCTCACTGCAGTATCTTCATAACAATTGCTAGAGCCTTGTAACCTTTTTTACAAGTTGCATTAGCAAATGTGGATCCTTTGCAGTTCTGGGTGAATTTTAGAATCAATTTGTTACTTGGGGATTCACTGAGTCTGTAGACTGGTTTGGAACAGCTGACCCTGAACAGTGTGGAGTCCTCCAATCCAGGAACATGGTCTATCTCTCCATTCATTTACCTCTTCTTTCATTCCCTTAACAATGTGTTGTGGCTTTAAAAAAAAAAATTTATTAAGGAGTTGAGTTCTTGTATAATCATAAATGCCTACAAAGTAACAATCTGATGTGCATTTGTTCTTAAACCAGAATCACCCCCACATCTCCCACACCCCATCTCTTGATTCTTCTGTATTTCACCTCTAAAAGCAACATAAACACTTAGGCTGTGAATTTTCCAGAATTAAATGATTGCATAAGATTAATTGGATTCTTAGGGGATAAAAGGTGTGCTACACTGTTGATCGTCTCCCTGGATCCCTCCCCGTCCCCGCTCCCTCTGTTGTGGCTTTTAATGAATACGTCTTGCTCATATTTTGTCCAGTGTTTCTCCACAAATGTCATATTGGTGAGCCACGGCATTTGCCAGGGGTTGGAAAGCCATGGTCAAATGGCCAGATGTGGCCCACGGCCTGCTTTTCAGAATAAAGTTTTGCGAGGACACAGCCGTTCCCGCTCATGCGCGTACTATCGACAGCTGCTTTGGTCCTGGTATGGCAGACTGGGCAGCTGTCACGGGGACCGTAGGTAAGCCACCCGCACACACATTTTATCATCTGGCGCTGCGGATCAAGGGCTTACTGACTCCCAGGACGTTAGGGTTTGGGTTAGGGTTAGGGTTAGGGTCCCTTCCACGTCCCATTCCTCACTGCTCCTATAGAATACATGGGTACCCAGCACTCGCTGTCAGTTAGTCAACGGGACACCGGCACAAGTGACTGGGAGGAAGGGTGCTTCATACTGGCCCCCTGGCCCCAGCGTCAGAGGTTGCAGTGCATGCTCTGGACCTGGTGGAATGGAACGACGGAGGACAGCGGCTCAGCCAGCAGCTGGGAAGCAGAGAGAGACAGAGGGGAAGGAGCCAGGGGCAAGGTACAGTCCCCAAGGGCACGTCCACCTGCCCGCAGCCCCACTCCATCCTTCACTCCTTCACAGACGAACCCACAGATGAGGGCGGAGCCACACGCTCCACTCACCTCCCAAGATCCCCCGCTCTGAACACTGCTGCGTTGGAGACCACGCTGTGAACACCATCTCACTGGGGACACTCCAGGTCCACTCTTGCCGAATTAATTCAGCTCCAGTAGCTTCTGTGCAGATTTCGCAGAACATTCTGCACAGATGATTGTGACGTCTGAGAGAGCGAGAGTTCTAGTAGATTCTGTGCAGATCCCTCAGAAATTTCTACGCAGTTCATTGTGGCAACTGAGAGAGCGAGAGTTCTAGTAGCTTCTCCTAAGATCCTTTAGAACTTTCTCCACATATGATTCTGATATCTGAGAGAGCAAGAGTTCTAGAGGCTTCTGTTAATCCCTCAGAACATTCTCCACAGATGATTGTGACATCTGAGAGAGCGAGAGTTCTAGTAGCTTCTGTTAATCCCTCATAACTTTCTACACAGATGATTCTGATACCTGGAAATGAGAGAGTTCTAGTAGCTTCTGTGTATTCCCTCAGAACTTTCTACAGAGACGATTGTGATACCTGAGAGAGCGAGAGTTCTAGGAGCCTCTGTGACATCCACAGAACTTTCTCCACAGATGATTGTGACAACTGAGAGAGTGAGAGTTCTAGTAGCTTCTGTTAATCCCTCAGAACTTTCTACACTGACGATTGTGATATCTGAGAGAGCGAGAGTTCTAGTAACTTCTGGGTAGAACCCTCAGAATGTTCTACACAATGATTCTGATACCTGGAAACACAAGAGTTCTAGTAGCTTCTGTATAAATCGCTCAGAACTTTCTACACAGATGATTGTGATATCTGAGAGAGCGAGAGTTCTAGGAGCCTCTGTGAGAACCCTCAGAACTTTCTCCACAGATGATTGTGATATCTGAGAGAGTGAGAGTTCTAATAGCTTCTGTGCAAATCCCTCAGAACTTTCTCCACAGATGATTGTGACATCTGAGAGAGGGAGAGTTCTAGTAGCTTCTGGATAGATCCCTCAGAACTTTCTCCACAGATGATTGTGATATCTGAGAGAGTGAGAGTTCTAATACCTTCTGTGCAGATCCCACAGATCTTTCTACGCAGATGCTTGTGACACTTAAGAGAGCTCTGAGAAATCTAGGACCCTCTGTGACATCCCACAGAACTTTCTTCACAGATGATTGTGACATCTGAGAGAGCAAGAGTTCTAGTAGCTTCTGTTAATTCCTCAAAACTTTCTACACAGATCATTCTGACACCTGGAAACATGACAGTTCTAGTTGTTTCTATGTAGTCCCTCAGAACTTTGTACAGAGACGATTGTGATACCTGAGAGAGCGAGAGTTCTAGGAGCCTCTGTGACATCCCAGAGAACTTTCTCCACAGATGATTGTGACACCTGAGAGAGCTCTGAGAGTACTAGGAGCCTCTGTGACATCCCACAGAACTTTCTCCACAGATGATTGTGACAACTGAGAGAGCTCAGAGGTTTCTAAGAGCTTCTGTGACATCCCACAGAACTTTCTCCACAGATGATTGTGACATCTGAGAGTGTGAGTTTTCTAATTCCTTCTGAGCAGATCCCTCAGAACTTTCTAAACAGTTGATTGTAACACCTGAGAGAGCTCTGTGAGTTCTAGGAGCCTCTGTGACATCCCACATAACTTTCTCCACACGTGTTTATGACATCTTAAAGAGTGAGAGTTCTAGTAGCTTTGTGCAGATCCCTCACAACTTTCTACACAGATCCCTCACAACTTTCTACACAGATGATTGTGACACCTGAGAGAGCTCTGAGAGTTCTAGGAGCCTCTGTGACATTCCACAGAACTTTTTCCACAGATGATTGTGACATCTAAGGGAGCGAGACATCTACGAGCCTCTGTGACATCCCACAGAACTTTCTCCACACATGATTGTGACAACTGAGAGAGTGAGAGTTGTTGGAGCTTCTATTAATCCCTCAGAACTTTCTACACAGTCAATTGTGATATCTGAGAGAGGGAGAGTTTAGTAGCTTCTGTGTAGATCCCTCAGAACTTTCTACAAAGATGTTTGTGACACCTGAGAAAGCTCTGAGAGTTCTAGAAGCCTATTTGACATCACACAGAACTCCCTCCACAGATGATTGTGACATCTGAGATAGTGAGAGTTCTAATTCCTTCTGTGCAGATCCTCAGAACTTTCTACACAGATGAATGTGACACCTGAAAGAGCTCTGAGAGTTCTAGGAGCCTCTGTGACATCCCACAGAACTTTCTCCACAGATGATTGTTATATCTCAGAGAGTGAGAGTCGAATAGCTTTGTGCAGACCCCTCACAACTTTCTACACAGACGATTGTGACACCTGAGAGAGCTCTGAGAGTTCTTGGAGCCTCTGTGACATCTCATAGAACTTTCTCCACAGATGATTTTGACATCTGAGAGAGCAAGATATCTAAGAGCCTCTGTGACATCCCACAAAACTTCCTCCACAGATGATTGTGACGTCTGAGAGAGCAAGAGTTCTAGTAGTTTCTGGGTAGATACTCAGAACTTTCTCCATAGTTGACTTTGATATCTGAGTGAGAGTTCCAATAGCTTCTGTGCAGATCCCTCAGAATTTTCAACATAGATTACTGTGACACCTGAGACAGCTCTGAGTGTTCTAGGAGACTCTGTGATATCCCACAGAACTTTCTCCACAGATGATTGTGACATCTGAGAGAGCGAGAGTTCTAGGAGCCTCTGTGACATCCTACAGAACTATCTCCACAGATGATTGTGACATCTGTGAGAGTGAGAGTTCTAGGAGCCTCTGTGACATCCCACCAAACTTTCTCCACAGATGGTTGTGACAACTGAGAGAGTGAGAATTTTTGTA
>PVKS010039541.1:0-17184 GCA_004027875.1 Aplodontia rufa | reverse complement strand
GTAAAGCATTACATCTTATCTGGATTTAACTCATGTTACTAGACCAGCTTTCTCACTGTCCAGGGTCTAGTCCCCACCTCCACCTATGAGAACTTCACATCTTAAATGGGCTGCTTGCATTTTTAAGATCACCTAATTCAGGGATATTTAATCTTGGGTTCTTGAATGTTTGACATCATTTTTAAAATACTAAATGTGTGGATAAAATATTGGGGTTCATGTTCTAGTGCATGTGTCATAGCCTTCATTAGATTGTCAAAGTAATCCATGACCACTTCTATTCTCCCAGAAGAGCCACCGGCAACGTATATGAGACTGAAAGCAGAAGGACCTTGAGACCATGTTCTAGTATTTCTGTTCCTCATTTCCTGCCTATTTTTTCACATTTTCCCACTATGCCTAGTGTTGAGGTTCCATCTTGGACTTATGCTTTTATGTGTGCATGATCAAGTTAATAATGAGAGACATCCAGAATGATGCTTCTGTTGCATGCCTACACTTTAATTCTGAATTTTAGTTGAAATTCTTGTTCTGGTGAACTAGTCAGACAGTACAGAAAGGATTGAAAATTTTTCTATTCATTCTTTTTTCTTAAGTCAAAAGCCTAGAATTTTAGGTCAAAGTTAAAGGTATCCACAAAGCAGGACCCAAAATCTGCTCAGTAAAGATGATAGCAGCAGCAACAACATCAAAAACAAAACACCTTTTCATATCTCTACATTCATAATCTCCTTGCTTTTCCTATTAAAAAGAAACATACAATTTCAGATGTAGGATTCCTAAGCAACACTTAAATAGTATCATATTTCAACCAGGCAGGAGAAGGAAAGAGAATATCTGTCATTGTCTATGCTCCAATTGGGATGCCTTCTTGTCTTCTGTATTTCTATAGTACCCAATTCCTTATTGAATATCCCCAGTTTGCATGCTGGTCTCTTTAGGGGGTGGAAAGGAAGAAATGAGAGGAACAATTGTGAGACCAAAAGGCTATGTTTCAAATGGACTATGATTTCTGTATTTTTATATCTCAATTGGACTATATAATCATTTTTGCCCTTTGATTTGCTTTATCAATATTTGCATTGCTACCTTCTCAATAAATTAAATTCACTAATGATTTCCATGGACCAGGGAGTTATATGTATTCACTAAACATAATATTATTCATTTTAAATAAACTTACTGGTATGAATAGCATATTTTTTCCTCAGTATTCTTGTAATGAGTTGTTTTGAAACTCAAAAATCTCAATGTTAATAACATCCATAATTATTCCTCTAAAACTTGTGCTGTTATGTAAGAAAAGTTGGGAAATAAGATTTTAAAAAAGAGTCCTCTACTTGAATTAAATAAGTGAGATAGAACAAATTATAGTACTTCTGTTGGAAAAGCAATTTTTCAGCTTTTGAATTTTTTAGTTATGGCATGACTAAGAAAAAAATTGAACACCTACATAACAGCATACAAAATGGATTTTAGTTAGAGAAATTAGTTTTAGCAAAAAACAACTGGAAATGGTTTTTAAAAAATGACCCCAAACCTTTCTGGCTACCTATTTCTTAGCAAAACCCTAGTCCTCCAACTCTCCACCTACTCCCTGCTTGTGGCAAATGGCTAAGAGGGTTAGGAAAAAACAAAGGTTGACTCAATTTTAAATAGAGAAATTGCTCATTGGTCTCATCTTAAAGTTTATATTCACTGGTCTTACATGGGCCTTCAGTAATCCTACTACATTTATGTTGTTAATTTATTCTTCTATTTTCTAAGCTAGCAGTTGCACACCCACACCCTTTCATTTTTCTCCAAATTCCAATACTTTTCTCTCCTCTTCGTTCTCAGCTAATGACCTTGCTTCTAATTTCAGTACAAGACTGAGAAATCAGAAGAGAATTATTCCATCTTTCTGCTACCAAATCTCCCCCCTTGCACCTGAGCTTTTCTTCTTCCTTTATACTGGGAGCCATGTTCCTATGCAAGGTCAACCCCTCCACTTTCATAGCAGATCTCTTTCCCTGCAGATCATCATGGAACTTCACTTCTCTAGTTAGCCTAGTTTTCTTGTATCTTCAGTATCTTCAGTTGCTGCTTTTCTATTAGATCATTCTCAGCATAAATATAGGCCACGCTATCTTTCACTAAACAATATTCTCTTCTGGATTCCACATCCTAACTATTGCCCCATTTCTTTGCTCAACCCTGATGTAAAACCTTCAAATTGCTTCTGCATCTAGCTTCTCCACTGGCCTTTCAGTATTCTTCTCATCCCACTCCACTAAGGTTGTCTTCTCCATTGCTCCCCAGAAAACATCTTATCAGAATCCCCAGCATTCTCCTTCTAGCTAAAGCCAGTTCTTAGCTTTCAATTTTTTTTTTTTTTGGACTGGTCAACAGCACTGAATGAATCATCATTCTTTCTTGAAACACATTCTTCTATCTTTGATTTCTGAAATGAAGGGCTCCGCTAATGTTCCTTTTACCTCAGGGGGTTTTCCTTCTTAATCTCCTTTGCTGGATTTGCTCTTTCATTACATTATCTTACCTTTTCATTAAGGTAAAACACTTAACAGTTTACTTTTTCCTTCAACTTCTTAGGTACGATATACTTTTATGATTTTAAATCTGTATGCTGATGCCTTCCAAATTTATATCTGCAGACTCACATTCTCCCTGAGCTCCACACTCCTATATTTAACCACTTATTCATTTTTAAATCATTGATAAATCCGTCAGCATCTGTAGCGAATCAAAGCAGAGAAATCGCCAAAATCATACCTCCATGTTATGACTGAATGCATTTTTCTGCCCCAACTCAAATTTATAAGTTGAAACCCTAATCCCCAAAGCAATGGTATTTGGAGATGGGACTTCTGGGAGGTAATTAGGGTTAGATAAGGACATGAGAGTGGATTAGTCTGATGTGATGTGTCTTTTTAAAAGAAACACCAAGAGTGCTCTCTCCCTGCCTTCAATCTTTTTCTGTGCCTTATGAGGACACAAAGGGAAGGTGGCATCTATAAACCAGGGTGAGAGTTTTCACTGGGATTCTAACTAACCAGCGCCTTGATCTTTCTTTTTCCAGAAAGTTCTTTCTTTTCTAGAGTAGAAGAAATAATTTCTGTTATTTAAGCTACCCAGTCTGGAATTTGATAGCCTGAACTGACGAATACTTTTCCCTTTGCCTGCCAAACTGCTCCTTCCCATGCTACCCAAGTTTATAAGTGGTACTAATATTTATCCATTTACTCAGGCTATAAAGCTAGGAGTTGTCTTTGGCTTTTTTTCCTTCATTCCTCATCTGAATTTACCAACAGATCCTACCAAATCTTATAACTATACCCATAATCTCAACCATTTCTTTACATTTCAGCGGCTACCAGTATAGTCCAAGACCCTTATACCTTTAGCATAAACTACTGCCTAGTCTTCTGATGGATCTTCTGCATTCCATTCTTCCATGTCCTCAGCCCTTACCCCAACACAACGGTACTCACACAGATAAATTTCAGAAAAGTCAGTCAGAAAATGTTACTTCCTTTGCTTGAAACCTTTCACGACATCCCAGAACACTTAGAATAAATGTCTTTCACATATTGGCCACTGTTTGTAGCTCTGTCCCTTTGAATTTTGGTTATTTGCTCTTCTCTGGACACACTTACTGATTCTATGTATGCTAATCTTGTTCTTGTCTCAGGGCTTATCTCCAAATTTTCCACAACGCACTCCCTCACTCCATTTAGGTTTCTGTTCAAATATTATCTTCTCATGAAAGTCGTTCTTATGCCTTTTATCTAAGTTATGAATCCTTTCTCTCATACACTTCTCTATTTCTATCCAAATTAGTTATAATAATTTATTTTAATTAGCTCTTTTCCCATCAGAATATGAAAATCATGCAGGCAAAAATCATTCTTGCTTCCCACTGAATCCTAAATCTAGAAGAACCCATACTTTTTAGATACTCAAAAGATAAGTGTTGAAAGAGTAAATTAATGAATAAATTAATTGTTTCAAATGTTTTCCAAAAATGTAGAAATTGCTCTGTATGAATATTTAGTCTGAAATTTGTTTCCAAAAATGTGCTCTTTGAATGAGGAGGATAAGAAAACACAAAACTGTAAATAAAGGGCTATTATGGTCAGGGCTAGTTCTTTGCAAACCAAAAGGATTTCAAGGTGGCAAAGGGGTGGAATTAGCATAATTTACAACCATGGTAAGAAAGTGAAGTAAATGGAGAAAACAAACTTACCTTTGCTTTTTGTATCCGTTGTGTGAAGCAGGAGGAAAGACGTTGACTGTCCTCCACCAACCACGGACTGCTCACCCCCACACCTTTTGAATGAGTTGTCATATTTCATTTGGGTTTTCCTAAAGGTTGTTTTGAACTGCTATGGATCCCCGAAGATCATATAGGTTTGCTCCCCTCCCTCATAGCTTTAAACTTTCTATTGAGTCCAAGTTTTACTTCATTTGTCTTCCTCCATCATTAATTCCAGTATCTGCCCCAGCAATATCATGCATCATTCCCCCAAATGCAACAACTTCCCCATCAAATGCGCCTTTTTTTGTTGTTCTTACCTGGCCTTAGAGTCTAAAATGAATACAATAACACCACTGAAATAGGACCATAAGATATGTTAAAAATATTAATTTGAAGAAACAATCAGGACTTTTCATTCAGCTGTGAAAATAGAATAAACTAAGGCATATTTGATTTAATAAGCTGTGGATCTAAAAGTTACGCTGAGTGGTTTATCCAATCACAGCCTCAAATACATCTCTGGTCACTGACTGGATATAATTGGGAATAAGAATAAATGAACAAGCACCCAAATATTACATCTAAATTAGTCAGCCATTCAAATAAGCAAACCCTTTGTGAGCTGTATTGGTCATGATATTGCACATCAGTACCCTCAAATGACATGCTAGGACAAATGCTCAGGACAACTAATTCTTTCCATGGTTGCTAGGTTGGCCTTGAACAGCAAAAGGCAACTGGATTTATTTTGTTCTGGCAGCAGCTCAGTGGGAACATAAACTAGCAATGCTAGGGAACAGAAGGTCTATGAAGAAAAGGAAGCTCTACTCATATACTATACTAAACCCTCAAATGCCAACTACACTTAAACCAGAAGCAATGTGAGTGGTAAACACTAACATTTTCAAAGAACTGTCTAATATTCATGGCAGAATCTATAAAAGGTGACTTTGAATAATCCCTTCCCAGCAAACCTGTAAAAGTTTTATAAAATATGCTGCAAAAATGACTCACAGTAGATGTAATTACTGTGCAACCTTGGAAACTGATGTAAAAAATTCAGCTGGCAGCATGTTAACAGCCACCTAATATATGGGTTGTTTGATTGGACTCTTTGGGCAAAACTGCAAAATTCCTAACCCATTGCTGCTATATATTTTATCAGGGCCAAATTTAGCTACTTTCATTTTTTAAAATGCCATTTTAGACATCACAGTGAATCAAGTCAGTGTTGCTTAATTGCTTGCATACATTATAATCTAATCCATTTCCCCAAATGCTAATTTGACTAGTTATTATTTATTTTTATTTTTCGAAATAGCAGCAGTGTTTTAATGCCTGAACTATGGAATTTGGCAAAATCATTGCTTTCTTAAACAAAACAAACAAACACACACACACAAACCCGGTATCAGAAATTAAAATTGCTCCTTTGTGCAGTCAGCAATGGCTTGAGTTTTTTAAAAATATATTTATCCTAAATTAATTGGTAAAAGTTAGCTTATTACCCATCTTCTGTTTTTAATCATAATATAGCATTTTTTTGTGGGTGGAAAGAAAAGCCAAATTTCAAGAGGATCACATGCCATGTTTTCACCCTGTGCCTTTAGCCTTGGCTATAGTGATCAGGTATATTGTCAGTTTAACAACTAATGCCAACCAAATTTATCAACCTTTGAAATATGTCTTGTTATTATAAAATGTGCACTCTATAACCACCATCACTCCAGGTTTTGGTCTTATGGATGTGTCACCTTTGGAAAATTGAACTTAAATAGAATTTTTGTAAAATTGATCCTGTGTTAATGTCACCATAAACGTTTGCTAGTTAAATGACCTTAGCAATGAATCTTTCAGAAAAGGGACCACCTTCCTGTTTTGTAATGGAATAATAATTCCACTTCTTCCCAAAGCTCACCTTCATAGTAAGTTTACAACAAAGCAGGGCCCATCCTAGCCATGGGTTAAAGATTGGATGATATAGAAATACTCTATGGATCTTCATCCAGATTAACAATTAGGACTATTAGGATCATCAAATACAATAACCATACAAAGTGAGTTTAATGTTCACTGTAAGAGCCTCATTACATATCACTTCTTTATTCTAAGACTTAGGTTGCAAACTGGCAGCAATTTTAATCTTATCAATCTACATATCCCAACAAATATTTATCAGATTGAATTCTCAGTTTTGTGCCTGGTCTTATTATATGGTATACTCTGCCAGAACATTCTTTGATTTACTTATAGGGAACTAAATTTAATTTTGAAAAGAAGTATTTTTAAAAATCTTACAAAATATGCCAAAAAGGATGATTGATAACATTTTCAAGTATATCACAAACTAAAAATTCTGTTGTTTTTTTTAGAGTTCCAAACTTCATGAATGAGGTATTGGAGCCCGAATTGTTCTACATAATTAATTTCAGTTGTGCATAAATATACTTATAGAAATTGTATGAAATTGAATTTTCCAACACTCAATTTAATCCATTTTGAAGGTTAGAATAACCTTCTCCTGTGTGGTACAACAAAGCAAATGCTAAGCCTGGAAGTTATTTCAAATGCAAACACTGCTTAGTCCTTTAATTAACTTAAACATGTTCTTTTAAGTCATCATGATCAGTAATTAGAAGACCTAAGTTGACCTAGCCAGATAATCTTGGTATATAATAATGAACAACCTAAAGTTCAGGATGGCCAACTTCAATTCAGAACTCTATAGAGTATACAAGACTTAGAAAGCTTTGAATTGTCTAGAAGCTCCCAGACAGTCAATACAAATCAATATGTCTACAAAGTTTTTACCATTTTTGAAACTTGCCTCGTTTCAAATAATTTTGAGGCAGGTTTCTTATGGAAACAAAAACAATCAATTACTATTTAAAATAACATTAAGAGAAATTGGATTAGTTAACATATATACCACAATTCATTCATTTCTTCTCCTCCCTCCTTCTCCTCTCTTCTCATCCCCTCCTCTGTTCATTTTGTCTTTCTTTCCTTGTGATCAAACTCAGGGTCTTACACATACTGGATAAGTGTTGTACCATTGGCCAATACGTGCTCCCCTTTACTTCACTTTCAAAACTGTTTGGATTCAGGATATATTGCCCTAAAATATGGTAGCTTGGGATATTGAATATTTTAAGCTGATTTGAGAAATAAGAGGACAGAGTCGCTGACCTTCTCTGGCCTTCTACCCTGAAGCAGGTTGTAAGACTCTCATGTGAGACTTACGGTTAATTTAACAAGGAAGAATGTAAAATGAATCTCTACATCCATTTCATTCAAAATTCCTTTAAAAAGTAAGAAACTGTGATGTTAAGGATTACAACAAAAGGAATGTTTAAAAAATGTCAAACTGCACAACTCTTTCCCTAAGAAGACTTCAATCATAAACCTGCTACTGAAATGAGGCTCTAGTCCATTTGCAGTGGTAAGGGTGGTAGGGCATGCTGGAGGTAGAAAACTCATCACTTTCAAGGAGCAGGAAGAGGAGCTTGATAGATGTAAGACATCACTTAGCAAAAGTCATTAGAAGGAAAGATTCTGATCAAGGAAGAATATACTTTCCACCTTTGAGACATACTAAAGAACCAGAAGAGTTAAGGGTATCAATGGAAGTGAATCTCTTGGACAACCTTGACTTTGGTGTATATGCCCAAATTAGGGAAATTTTTGTAGTGATCAGCAATAAAGCTAAACATATGTCTAAATGGTGCCTTAAAATTTTGGTATAAACGGAAGCCTGTTTATTTTAAAGAATGTGATAAGAATGAAGCCATATTTATACCCTTTTATAAACTACTGGATATCTCAGAAGAAAAGCAGCAAGAACAACAGCAAAATTTGCTTTGGTTAAAGTATTTAGCAGAGAATAAATACACTTTCGCATACTTAGTCTTCTTTGATTACTGTTACCACATTAAGGACGGACTAGGTCAGTTAGTATTTCCATTTATAGGGATGGACTTTGAGGCTCTGAAGAGACTGCAATTGTTTTCACAAAGACATTTGTCACTCTCAATCAAAAGATATTTTTTTTGACAACTAAAAGAGAACGTCATTCACAGAGATGGAAAATTTGTTGACAACAGACTGTACTAAAAGTTATATTTTACGTTATATGGTACTCCTTTTGTTCCATGCCAAGATTTTACATCATTTTTTGAAGCAAAGGAGAAATTTTAAATACCTAACCATCCCCTTCAAAATCAGACAGCCAGAAACCCCTAAGTTTAAATAGAGAGTTTGTGGGAATGTACTATTTATAGAGAATTGTCTCTAACTCAGCCTTACTCCAAATTCAGAACATTTTGCACTAACCTTGAATGTTTCCACAGAGAAAAGATACCCTCTCTGCTCTCTTCCTCATAACTTTCTGGACTTTATTGCAGCTCAAATTTTGATAGAAATATGGGTAGGGAAAGGAGATGGGGACTGCAGGTGTACTCCTGGTTTATCACAAGGTACTAACTTTTCCCTAATTTCAGGTGTGTCACTAAGTTTGTCCTCAAACAAGTGAAGTTTGGCCCTGTAAGTTTAATTCTAATTCTGTTACTAGAGATAATATGGAAAGTAAAGTTGCTTTTATGTTTGTTGGGTAACCCTGGAATATTTAAAATATTTCTGAGATACAAAGGACTTAAAAGTTTAGTTCAAAATTCTTTTCATTGATTTTTTTTTCTGTCACCCCCTCAATGTATAGTATTTATTATATAAAAGGAACTATAATAGATAGGGAATACTTGAAATAAAATTTTCATAGTGATAATTTTTTTGAAAGTTTTATTTATGCTTAAGAATCTTGTACTTGGTACCTACAACTTCCAGTGTTTAACACTGAGCCCAGGAACATTTTCTCCTGGGTTAAATGATTTTGCCTTGTAAAGAAAAGAGAAGTTCTTAATCACAAACTTTATGAAAGAAGACTGACTTTTGCTACATGAACTTTAAGTATATTGTATCCAGGAATATGTGTATAGCACTATTTCAAGCCCTCTTTACTGGTAATTTAATGCTGCCTCTAAATTTAATGCCTAGTGCCTTTCCACCAGAAAGCAGTTTTTACTGATGATAATGATGATGGTCATTAGGGCCTTGGAGACTTTTAAAAGGATCTAAGGATGAATGAATAAATAAAAACCATGATGACTCACTCTGCACCCAATGCCATTAGTATAACAAACAGCTCAGCACAGTTCCTCTCCAGCACAAAACTGCACTATTTAAATGTATGTTAAATTTCTTTTTTAAACAAAATGAGTATAATTTATTCAGAGACTATTATGAGATTGTGGAATGTCAGCAATCAAGCTGCAGAAAGGAAATACATTTTTACCAGGCTGATTTCCCCCCTCCCCCTAAAATTAGTGCTACTAGAACAACCAGATTCAGCCAGGCTCTATGTTCATTCCTTCTTTCCCAAATGAGAGGAGCTTGTTCTTTGTCACATTTTTATTGCTGTTTTCATTTTATGTTCTAAGTCTATTAAAGAATGTCCAGTTGAATTTCATATAATATTGTTTCAGGTTACATGGGGGAATTAGGATACTCAGATCTTAGACCTCAATCTTTTACATTAAATTAATATGGATCAATAAATATTTCATTTTCATATTCATATTCATAAAATCTGCATGTATAAACCTTATCCTATCACACAGGTATAAAGAGATATGCCCAGAATTATTTTTATGAAGACATATGTAATATTTCCACAAAACTAAAGTTGTCACAGGAAGATGTGATATGAGCGATTATAGTGCATTTTGTTTCACAAAGGATTAAATTATGGAGAAATTCTAAGACTTAAAAAAAGATTTAGTTATGCTCATTAGGCACTGAATTTATTAAAATAGTCTCTCTTTTTCCCTTTATGAACTGATTTAAAAGCCATCAATAGGCTTTCTAATGATGTTGTAAGCAGTGACTTCTCTGTTTTCTATATACCTGTATGCCCTTTCTTCTTGCAGCAGACAGTGGAACTGTGAAAAGGATACTGAACTGGAACTCGGGTAACGAGGAATTTATTAATTTATTCACAGAGGAGCCTGGTGGCTTCTTGGAAGGATGGCCAGAAGTACCTGTGACCTGCTCTCTTCTCCATAGCAGAAAGAATACCACAGTGTTGGTGCAATATAATTGTTATTATGCTACTTAGTCTTCAAAGAAATAATCACCAAGAGAGCTGAAGATTAAAAGTTAGCTACAGAAAAGTTCTTGATTTAAACAGATTCAATGTATTAAAAATCTGTATTTAAACAAAGATAAATAAGCAGGTAGTTATTCATTTCAGAAATGTCTGATAAAGGAAATAATGCATTTTAGAAGCTAATTTCCATAAATTGTTCAAAGACCAATTCAGTTTGCAGATATTGAATTCAAGTATACCTATAGCAAGG
Organism: Aplodontia rufa; assembly: GCA_004027875.1. Lineage (NCBI taxonomy): Eukaryota > Metazoa > Chordata > Mammalia > Rodentia > Aplodontiidae > Aplodontia > Aplodontia rufa. The sequence goes on along the minus strand of PVKS010039541.1, from coordinate 6,516 downwards.
CCTGAAGTACAACTGTATTTTAAAACCCACTAAGGGGTTTCATATACAATTTAGAATATGATAAAGGAATAGTACATCAAATTGGAATTTATTGTTCTGAATAAATTCAGTCAGTCAGTGCAACTTACATGAAGCTGTCCAGAAAAAACAAAACTTTCACTGGCCAGAAAGATTAATAACTTACCTTTGCTATTCAAATTAGAAATTAACCAATTAGTTAACTAAAGTACTGAATTCTTGAGCCTGACTTGTATGATCAGAGTGAACCATGCCTTTTGATTGAGACCCCCCTCCTTGTTTTGGTTATCAACTAGACAGAGCAATTCATCCAGTACACATTGGTGTGCTTTTGTCTCTTGGAAGGATGAGTCAAACATATTCCCTTTTAGTAGAATGCTCTTGGAATATGAATGATGGAGCTTCTCTCTGAGTCATTGCAGGTTCGGGGGATGAGTTTTTGGCTCTCATTTACGTATACATGGCCTACGGAGCCAATTTTCATGAGGGTTGATGTAGATCCATTAGTCATTTCTCAAGTGTAGTATTCATAGTACTGTACGCACAAACATATCCGCTAACATGCATGTACAAATTATGTGTACAACATGGATTGGAATATAATAAAGGGAGTTACATAATAGGAAAATAAATTTATTTAAACCTTGGAGTCAAAGTTAAGTGAGAGGTTTATACAAGAGGCATAAGAACTGAGATGAACAGAGGGAACAATGGATATACATCTCCCACGTTACACTCACCCTCATTGTCTGTTTCTCTCTCCCTCCCTCTTTCTTTTACTCTCATATATGATGTGAGTCCATAGTTTGTACTTTTCTTTCACCTTTATAACAGTCCCCTAACCTGCTTGCAGAACTTTGGATGCTGTCTTTTTAAATAGAACATTCTAATATTGGCTGTCTTCAGAGTCTTCTCCTTGCTTGTACAAATAATCATTAGGGGGGCTGGAGCGGTGCCTTGGCGGTTAGGGCGTTTGCCTGGCATGCGCAAGTACATGGGTTCAAACCCCAGCACTCACATACACAACTAAGTGTCAGAGCAACTCTCTCTACTTCTCTCTTACTGTCCTTCTCTTTTAAAACAAACAAACAACAACAACAACAAAAAACACCAAAAACAAAAACTCAAACAAATAATCATTAGGTCTTCTACAGTCCTGTTTAAATCAGCTAAGGAAATAGCAGATGGGATCCTCATTAAAGAAATGGAGCATATGTACTGGAAGAGGAACTGGATGCCACAGCTTCACATTCAATTCAGAAACTGTCAAATGTCTTCTTCAGAGCAAAACTGAAAGATGGTCCACTTCGTTGCAGCATTGCTGGGGAGATAGACAACTAAAGTAGTAGTAGGTACTACCTGTGTCATCAGGACTGCATTAATACTTTCCGTTCTTTCTAGAAAGAGAAGATAACAAATCAGGATATTGATGTCAGACTGGATCTTTTAAAGCTGACATCACTTAAGTAAATATTTAGTAAATTAATAATTACATAGTAAATAGAAATGGGATAAAATAGGTGATATATAAAGTATTTCATTTCACTAGTTCTTGGTTAATCATTGTTGCCCATAACTACAAATGTAAACTAGTTCCTGTTATGACTCCTTACATTTTAAAACCGTTTTTATCTTTATATTGTAGAACCAAGCAAGATAATGATTAAAAATTATATTATGTTTAAAAACATATGTAGGTATATACATTCAATTCAAGACATTAATAATGCCTATATGCCTTATAACTTTCATTGCAAAAATATTTAAGTGTCCACCTGTAGCAAAGCACTAGTATTAATTTCTAAAGAGTAGAGCAATTCATTTGTGGTAACTTGTCTAGTGCCATGCTTTTCACTGAGGAGTTACAATTCAACATAATTGTGAGAACTCAACTCTCAGAAACAGCCTATTCTTTACACCTTTGCATTTCATGAAGACTTTTATGAGGAAAGAAGAATATTCTTATGTTATAAAATGCAATTTGTCTTGTATATAGGAAAACTATTCTCATAATTACTATGAGTACTTAGATTAGCTTCATCCAGTAATGATGGATTTCTACAAATTTAGTCTGAGCCTATAACAAAGACAGGGTCAGTACGGAAACCTAGACCATAACAACATGGTACTCTAACAGTTCAACACAACAAAAAATAAGCTGGTCACTTTCTCTATCAAGTCATATATCCCTCATCTTAGGAAATGCCATCTTTATAGTCAGTTGACTAAGACTGATGAGCTGGGTCTTGCCCTTTTTCTTTTGTCTTCCTTGACTCCTGTTCCCTGCCTCCCTACTATTACAGATGGCCAATAAGTCTTGTCATTTCTAACTCCTTAAAACAAGGTAAATACAGGAGTTGAGGATGTAGCTCAATTGTCGAGCACTTGCCAAGAATATGTGAGGCCATGAGTTCAACCTCCAGCACCACACACACACACACAAAAGTCATGTAAACATGATTACGCTTTGTATTCCTTTACGTTTACCTTAATTTAGGCCACTGTCATTTGTTTATTGCTGGTATTTCTATGAATCTTCCTAACTTGCTCTCTTCAACTCCAATCTTTTTCAGTCTGTGTGTCATATTTTGGGCACAGTAATCTTTTTCTAAAAAAATTTGTATTTTTTCCTCTCTTTTTAAGTCCCTGTATGATTAAAATCAATCAATAGCTTTTGGTCAAAAGTTTAAACTCCTTAGTATGACTTATAAGGCCTTGTAGTGTTTGGCTGGTATTTTCTTCAACCAGCTCTGCATGCCACCTTTCACTCATTGCTGAGGTCATGTAGAATTACCAACAATTCATCCAAGTCCTTGCTTTAACCTTGATTTTGAAAAATCTCTGCTCCCTTGACACAGAAGCCTCCTTCTCTGCCTGTCATGTTAGCATTTCTGGTGGTTAGATTGATCTTCCACTCTGGTAGTCTTTTCTGACCCTTCTAAATCTCCTGAATGCACTTGACAACCGCTATCATATCCGCTGCAGTTGACAAATACCTGCCAGGTGTGTTGGCTGCATGCCAGGTGCTACATTAGGTTAGAATATGTAACTGAACACGTGAAAGTCCTTGCCTCCATGGAGCTTGCATTCTCGCAGTGCTTCATGAAAATTACCTCACTATTTTGCTTACTCTCTTCCTCACTAGATGAAGACATGAATTCTAAGGCTATATTATTTTGATATTATACTAGCACATATTCATTGAATAAACAGAACAAATGGGAAGCAAAGAAATGTGACATATTTCTTTTATCATAGGTCATTAGAATTATTTTGAAGCTAGGAAGAACTTATTTAGAAGTAAAAGAGTTCAAACCTTTTATATTTGTGAATTCAATGAATAAATATATGAACATGTTTTAAAAATTATATGTAACTCCTTCCCACAGACTTGCTTTCAAACATTCAGTCTTTCTATAACCTCTTTAATTTCTGGGCCTATCAGCCCGTTTTCTGTTCACCAAAGTATATAGTGGAAAAAAATCAGGACAGAAATGCTAGATGAAAAGGACAAACTAAAAGGGTTGGAAGAGTAGGCATGGACTCAAGATGACTTGGAGAGAAAGATGATTTTCTTATAAACCTAACACAACTTACACTATATTCCTAAGCTGTTCTTCAGAATTAGAAAAAAAAATCTAGAAGTCAAGAAAAAGTCTTAAAGCCTCAGTGGTTTCGTTTTCTCTAGGGAAAAGGAAGACTGCAGCAATATTTTATTTTTGAAAAGGACACAAAAGATGGACTTAAAAATACAGTTAAATTTTAAAATGATATTAGGAATAAATTAAGGTGACATGTAGATTCAGGGTATTTAATATTCAGTATGGTCCTACAATTTCTTTGCAAAACAAGTATGATTAATATGTACTTTTTAAGATGGCTGTTAAAATATATATATTTCTCACCTGCCTTCTAAATGTATGTATCTGTATTTAAACAGGTTTATATTTCTGCTTCCTTGGTGCTTTGTACTTATATACTCGCACTATTCTTTTCCAAAGCACTGTTGGTTGTGTCGTTTCTGTAGAGATCATGAGTCCACTTGATACTAGTGACTTATACTTTCCTCTGCTTTGTGAGTGTGGGTAATAGCCTTTTTGTATACCAATTTGCTTACACTGCAGTCTATGCTGGTTACACTGTACACTGCCTGACCTCTGAATGGAAAAATAATAACAAGTTAAAACAGTCATTTTACCTGAAGTCGATAAGGCCATAACACTCACCCTGTTTTCAATTCACATGCTCAATTTTCATCCACTCACTCTCGACTCTGAGAGGAAGGAATAATGACAGGTTACAGGCACTTTATTTCAAAATTCACTCACAAAGTTATTGACAAGCATTTTTCACAGAAACAGCTCTTCTCTCTGACCCTCGTGAGCTGTTTACATGAAAAATGCTCTTCCTTGTAGATTAATGAGAGTGGAGCCTAATTCCATACCAAACATGTAGCAATTGCTTTAGCATCTCTGTTTTTGATATGGGAACAAAAATAGGGATAATTTGCCTCAAATTGCAGTCACTTCAGTCATAATAAAATCTCAAAGAGTACTGTTTGCTTTCAACTTTCATTAGGTAAGCTGGGCTGTTATTAAGGTACCAAGAACATAAATGTTATATTAGCACTTAACAGAAGCATAGCATTCTCCTCTAGGAGATAAATTCTACCCTTGTCAATATAATTCTGCACTGAGTGCAGTGAAAGAGTTTGAAAAGATGAAATAGTGAAACTTTGCACTAGAGGAAAAGAAAGACCTTGTCCATTCAAGCTTAAAGGCCATTTTGTTGGCCCAAGGTGATAGGGCTCTGTTCTGAAAATAAGTCCAAGAGAAACTCTCTTAGGTCAAGTCAAGCATTGAGACAAACTTTCTGGCATGTTCTCTTTGTCCAGGATTGTTAAATCAGTTACTTTAAATTTCTGCATGCCTTCAACTGGCATTTCAACTGTGAAGAAGAAATAATAATTTAAGGCTAAGATGGAGTTCATTTCCAGAGAGCAAATGATAATTATTCTATGTGAACCACAGTGCATACAACTCCCACATATTTCAATTTTTTTAGCATGGTAAGCCCTTTAAAAATGTAAGGTCATATGTACAGCATCATGATGGAACTGTTAAATTAAATCTGTGTTTATCCTTACTCTTATCCCTGTGTCTTTTAGATACTACTCTTAAAATAACTGTCTCAACTTAGGGCTAAGAAAAGTGCTGTCATGTTTGAAGAAAGGAGTATTATTTCAATCAAAGTAGGGAAAAAATGAGGGGGAGGAGCATCTAAAAGCTCATATATTGCTTGGCCTAAGACTTGTCATCTTTTTTTCTGGCCTAGCAGGGACTTTATTGTGCCATTGCTCAACAATGTTAAGGTTTCTTTTTTTTTTTTTTTTTTTTTTTTTTTTTTAAGAAAGAGGGGAGAGAGAGAGAGAGAGAGAGAGAAAAAGAGAGAGGAGCAGAGGTTTTGGCGCTTGCCTCACATGCGCAGGGATGCTAGTTCGAACTCCAGTACCATGTACACAATGAAGTGTCTGAGCAATGAAAGCCACATGAAAAACCCTCTCACTGTCCCTCTATCTTAAAAAAAAAAAAATAGTAGTTTTGATATATGACATCTATATGAATAAAAGAGTCATTTCCTCTTCAAGATACATTAAACTAACTTTTAATACATAAATAATTCTTCAAAAATACCATACATAGTTTGTGGGGATAAAATGAAGACTTTTAGGTATTTGTAGTATAACATGCTTGCAAATATTGAACATAGAAGTTTGGGTATGGCTTCAAGAATTAGGGGTTTTGTGATATATGTAATTAAAAAAAATTAGAAACAGAGCCAGCAGCTTCTCAACTGGATTGTTAAATACAAATTCAAATAGACTTTATAAACGGTAGGCATTGGGCCTACCATTGAATTAAAACAAATACCCAAATAAAAGTTCTTTAAGAGAATATACCTTATATATTTTTGAATCCTGAGCAGCTAGAATTTTGTCTGCTATTCAATAAGTACTCAATACATGTTTCATGCTAACATTTTTCTGGAGGGTAATTTTTTCAAATTTTGAAATGCTAATTTTATGTTTCCTAAAAATTCAAGTTTATAAACCTTTATTAAGAATATATTTGGAAAATTTTATAAGGAAAATAACTGGAAATATATGGGGTGCTTATCACACATAACAGCAAAAAATTGTTAATAAACAAAATATATAGTATGTCTTAACCCAGAGAACTAATGGTCGATTGTCTCCACTCATCTGTGGAGGCTGGGACTAGACCCTGGCCAGTGAGAAAGTTGGTCTATTATCATATGTTAAATCCAGATAAGATATAATGCTATACAATATAATCCTTTTTTAGAGATATGGGGGGAAGGGGAAGGGAGGGATAAGAGTGGGTAAATGGGGGGGCACTCCTGGGGGTAATTGTAATATCCAGAATCTATACACATTTTATATTACTTTGTTAAAAACTTGTATGGTTGTTCAAAAAT